>JBAFWW010044209.1:0-12267 GCA_036873685.1 Agapornis canus
CCTGCAAGGGTTCACACACCATGGAGACGAGGCCTCAGTGCCATGGGGCAGTGGGGGCCTTGGCAGTGCTGGGCAATGGTTGGACTGGATTGAGCTTAAAGGGCTTTTCCAACCTGGTTGTTTCTATGGTTCTAAGTTACTGGCTCCAGCAGCCCCACCACAGGGCACTGCTGCGTGCAGCGCCTGCACAGATGTAACAGAATCAACAACACTGAGGTACTTTTAATTCATTCCTTCGTTTTGGTGGAAATTATTGGAATCTCCTATTTCAGAAAGGTAGAAATACTTTGTTTGTTTTATATTTGTTTGCCATTTTTACCTAAATGGACAGAGCTAGTTGGTATCAATAGGAAAATACTTCATTGTCTGAAACCTGATTTCTTCAACCCAGACTCCCTTATGGTAATCTGCTGCCATCCAAGTGTGAGCTCCTTTCTCCTATTCACCCTCTTGAAGGAAGGATGATCTGAGCTCTCCTTCATGTTTCATCCGGTCCTGAGTTCGAACACATCAGGGCTAACTTTCTTCTCTTGCCTCACATATTGTCCCCATGGGCCTGTCACCTCTGCACGGGCTCTGCTTGAGGAGTGGAATGTAACCTGGTTGTCCAGGGCAGGCCGCTAATTACAGCTTTAATTTGATTGTGTTTAGGAGGAGACAGATATCCAGCCTTCTCTGACTTGTAACTATGGATCCGAAGAAAGGCATGATAGCAGATAAGGTGTGCTGACAGACAGGATGGCCCCATGGCAACTTGCCCATCAGGTGAGTAAAGCCTGCTATTGATGAGCCCTATGAAAGGATGACTGTTGCTATAATGATACATGTTGATAAATATAGCTCTGTGTCCACATACACATACATCCATTACATGCACACACATATATGTGTTTCTATGTGTTATTAACAGAATCAGTTCCAAAAAGAGCTTAGAAAAGAGGAGAAAAGGCGTGGTTTATATTATTCCTGTGCATACACTTGCTAACTTAATGCATGCTTCATTTCCACTGGGGACTTCTTAAAGAAGTTACTAATGCATAAGCAGTGCAACTTAAACCCAGCTGGAACCCAAATAGTTTCTTACAATGCTGACAGCTTTGTGATAAGCAAAACTATTGCGCTTTGAAGGAGCAGAAATGATCTATGATTTTACATGAAATGAGCTGTTATTATACAGTAAGGAAATAAAAGCAAAGGCCTACGAAATACTGTGGAAGTCCTGTTCATTTTGCAAATGGGAAGCTGCGGTTTTATTAGTCACAAACGGTTGCAGCCCCATTGCTTTGAAAGGGAAACAGCTGATTTCTATCAGTGGAAGATCTGTCTTTGAGTTGTGGATGTTTTATTCAGAGTTCTTGGACCGCAGCACATTCGAAATCACTGTGGTAGATTTACCATAAATATTCAGGTTCTGTGGTGCGTTGTTCCTTGAGTAATCCCATTCATTTTAGAGGCTTAAAAGTCCTCAAGAGGACAGATTCCCCTGGAAAGAGGAAGAGCTGATCAATCTGGAGTTAGGGAGTCTTACCACAGCCTGCTTTCTAGTGTGGTGATGAACTTCATTGTTGCAGCATCAGCTCTGCTCCTTGTCCCATGCACTATCATTTGCCAACCGTGCTGGGTTTCGAATACAGCACCTCCTGAAACTGATAGGAGCCTTTCCCCTGACCTCAACAAGCATTGGGTGTTTAGGGATCTTGAACTAGATCAAATAGCAGCTATTAATGGAGCCTGGCCTTCTTCCAGCTTTAGTTATTGCCTGTGGTGCTTATACAATCTGCTTGGTGTATAATTTTCTCTCATTTCATAAAAGAAAGAGAATGACTCAGAGCTGTGCTATGCGACTTGGTAGTTTTGTTTGTGTATTGTCACTTACCTTTGTATTCAAAGAAGATAAATCCAACAGCCACCTAGTTACTGACCCTTTCGACATGTGTTTATGTATATGAAGGCTGCTATTACATTTATGTGACTGCCCAAAATGATCATGAAAGTTCAAAGCCATGTTCATGCTCTCTTAAAGTACTCATTTTTCAATACTGGGACAGATGTTTGGTGCTGTTGGAAGAAAAACCACAAAACCTGGGACAATGGAGACGTCCAGTGTTGGTGCTGAGGGTGTTTCAGAAATGGAGCTGGTTGAAATAGTCCCAATTTTAAGAGGCATTCAAATATTGGGCAAAGGGAAAAAGCCATAAAGACAATAACAGCAAAAAGCATTTTGGTTTAAGTAGCTTGTATGTTCCTGCACTCTGCTGAGACTTGAAGAGCAGGGATGCAGTTGATGAGCAGTCTCCCAGTGTCACAGGCGCGTGAGTTGGGTACTGCAGATGCTGTGTGTGTTTTCTGCACTGCTGATTGAAGAAGGCACGAAGACACCCTCCAAAGTTTGGTGGCTCTCATCACACTAAGAGTTTTCTCCCATTACTCTCTATTTCCACCACCACTTTGTCCTGCTTTCTGCTTTTCCCCTCTGGTTCTTTGAATGAAACAGGTGCTTCACGGAATGACTGAGTGCTTCCAGCTCTAATCGCTGTCTCTCACAAATGGATCTATTGTGCTGTCTGGTGGATTAATAGAGGGTTAGGTGCTTAAAACAACAAACAGTGAGTGCAAACAGTGGGAAGGAAGGGGGAAGGAGTAAAACTGCGTGCGGCTGATGAATGAGATGAAGTCATTTATTTAGCAGGGGTGATACAGTAGGCAGGAGATACTATGGGAGGAAAGGCTTCTTTTAAGGAAATAATGTATCACACCACCAAGGACTTGTATTCCACCAGGCATAAAGTGAACCACAGCATATCTTAGTGTCCAGCAAGAAAAGTTCCTTGGTTTTGAAGCCTTGGAGCTCAGGTGCAGTGAAAGAGAATAGGGGCTCATTGTTAAGGCAAGGATCAGCACTCCCTTTTGTTCATTCCCCTGCCCCCCCTCCTCCTTTGGCACTGCAGTAATAATATCTTGTCACTCCTAAGACACGCTGGCATACATCACATTCACTGATGGATGTTCCATCAGTGAATGTACTAAAATGGTTCGTTTCTGTTGATGTATGTCTCTGTAGACTCCTCTAATGGGAATGTAAATAAATGAACCCTTCACCAGTGATTTCTTTCACTGTAGTCCAGTTTAACCTCTGAGTGCCTCCAAATGCTTTAGTGCCTTACCTTACTACAGCTTTTGCCTTTTTCTGGAGTTTCATGGAGTCCTTTTGCAGGTAAGTTATTGAAACGGGCATCACGAAATCGAGATTGAGAAATGGTCCAGAAAGGTAAGGGTTTAATGTCCACTGAGGTAAATGGATTTCTCATGGTTTCCCTGGGAACTGTAGAGGTGATGACGAGCTCTTGAGATTCATTTCTGTTGTGGGAGACCTGGTTTGTGTGCGGTTGTGAACCATTAAACTGGAACGTTTTTGCCATGGTCAGTTCTCACCAGTACATAAACACTGCAGGGGTATTTGTCCTCAAGACCCTGGAACCCAAAAGCACCTTCAGAAAATACCCAGAAGGAATATATTTACCCTCAATGATAAACCAAACCCAGCTTTCCCAGAGAAGATAGGCTCTAATGCATTTATTCCCAGGAGATTTTTTCACCCTAAGTATGCAGGAAGCAGAGTTTTGATAGGAGATTAACACAGCTTTCACAGCTCCATGCTAGACTGTGCATGTGCTTGGGCTTGCACAGTTTACCTACTGCCCAAACCCCAGTTCTTCAGCTCTCCACTTAAAGAGGCTTCTTTCTGTTCAGCTTGGGGAAGAGAAGCTGTGTTGATACCTCAGAGCAGCTTCCAGTATCTGAAGGGGGCCTGCAAGGGACTCTTCATCAGGGGCTGTAGAGATAGGACAAAGCGGGATGGGTTTAAGCTTAAACAGGGGAAATTCAGGTTAGGTATGAGGAAGAAGTTCTTTCCTGTGAGGGTGGTGAGGCACTGGAATGGGTTGCCCAAAGAAATGGTAGATGCTCCATCCCTGGCAGTGTTCAAGGCCATGTTGGACATGGCATGGAGCAATCTGCTCCAGTGCGAGGTGGGGAATTGGAATTGGATGAACTTAAAGGTCCCTTCCAACCCAAATCGTTCTGTGAAGCTATGATTCTCTTCCAGAGAAACGTGTACACCAGCAATGAGGTTCTGGAAATGGAAGTAACAGGCCTGATGGTGTCAGTGTAATTTCAGTTGGTTGGAAGAATTGCAAAACTGATGGCAGTTTCCCCTCCATTTCCATGATCAGACAAATCAGTGGTGGAATAGGATATGCTTGCACAGCAGAGATGGTACATGGCTACAGAATTGCTCACCAAGTGCAGAGCTCTCTCTGATAGTATCAGAGTTGGGACAAGATACTGTTGTATCATCTATCTGGAGCAGAGACAACTAAAACCAGCCTTTTCCCATTTCAGCCTGTTATATGTAGGAGATGCCAGATTTTACCAGGAGACCAACTACTGGCATAAACCAGCCTTTCATGAAATGCTTTTGCTAAATCTTATCTGTTCTGAAGTTTTCAATGCAAATGTAATCACTAAGGAAGAAAATCATCTTCTTGCAATATGCCATTTATTGTTCAGCCTATGTGCTTGCTGACCCTGCCATTTAAAAGCTGTATCCTAGAATAGGGAACTTTCTATCCCCACTCCCTTCTCCTATGTATTTATTGTAGTGGAAATATAAGAACTTTACTGAATGGTTGACTCTGAGGACACTGAAACAGAGCATCCAGTATCTCCATATCATTCCTTCGTTATTTATGGCTGCAGCGTCGTGGTGTGCAGCACCAGATGTGAGTAAGAAGAAGGAGGGGTGCAAAAGAGAACTTCAAATGACTGTGATGAATAGTTGAAGGTGAACAGAGGGGCTTTTAAAACTCTCTTAAAGAAAGCCTAATGCTCTGCTTCCCTAAGCAGCAGGCTACTGATGATGGAAAAGTCACAGACATACCTGCAGAGATTTGGGAAGCTCTTGTTTCAGGTCTTTATGGCAGCTAAGAAAAATTCCTGTGCTCCTGCCAACTTGGTTGGTGTGTCCAGCTTTTCTTCCTTGCATTTTACTCTAGGGACAACATGGAGTGACTTGGACAGTGCCAGCTTCCAAACTGTGTTTATTCGTAGCCAGCTACCCCCACCAAAACCAAGCACTACTTGTGCCTGGTGTTTTGCCATCAGGATGTGTATGTTGTAAGTGATGTCATGCAGAGGGAAGAATTCTGAAGGGAAAAGAGTTTGTTACCAGGACTGTAACCAACGAGACTGAATTATGTGGTCATAATCCTCTTGTCCAATGTACCATCAATGTGTGAAACAGAGGGCTCAAGCAGGAGTGTTGAGGAGGACTGCTGTCTTCTGGCTGCATCTGATTTCTGGTGTGGTAACATAACATACCAGGCCCTCAAAGCCCTGACTCTTCTTTGCCTTATTAAAAACAAGTAGTGACATTATATTTGACAGCTACTACCTGTACTATCCCTAATGGCACTCTTGAAATCCACTTAACCTATGACATATCCCCATGGGCACTGTCCTTTATGCCACTTGGCTTCCTACCATGGGCTGTGTGTAGGGACTGAGTAGATGCACTGTGGTGGCTGAATCCTGGAGGTAAAGGGTGAGCTTGCTGTGTGGCAGTGGGGTCAGTGGGAGCCTTTAGGTGTTATGGTATGTAAGAAGTGGTGTGTACAATGGCCTGAGCATCCATGCTGCCTTAACTTGGTTTGTGCTGATTGCATTGGTAGGAAAATGCCCTCAAAGAGCTGTAGCTCTTAAGTTAACCCAGTCTTTGTGTGGGTGAGCTCGTTGATGTAGCAGGCCACACCTCTTCACGCAGGCATTTAGGAAATGGTAAAGCAAATAAGCCTGGTGGTGCCAAAATGAGAGCGATGGCTGATGAAGCCCTGATGGGGAGAACAGCCAAGCAGCATGAATGGAATGTCAGTAAGTACAGAAGTTAAAAATACACATCTCAAACGTTGAGGACACCCTGGGGACTAAGAAGCTATATTGATACTAGACTTCAAAAGATCCAAATAAACAGTGGGATTTTCTCAATGCACAGAAGTTCATACTTGTGATGTCAGAGCCATGGTATTTCTGCACTGCAAATCCCAAGGCAGATGCCTAAAAAAACCAGTCCGGATAAGTTGCTTCTTATTTAATTTACATTCATAATTGCTCTTATTTCATATTCGTTTATCTTAGAAACTCAGTTTTAGATTCATTCTGTGAATCCCAAATTCCTGTGTTTCTGGAGATAACATTAATGCTGTTTTTAGGGGAGAGTGTGTGGCTTGTGTGGTCCTTGGCAGCATTTCAGAGCACTGGAGTTCAGCTTGTGTCTGTGCCAGATGACCTTGGACAAGTAAAACAGGAATAATAACATTGATTTGCTTTGTGAGATACTTTCAGATCCACAGATGAAGTAGCAGAGAAGAGCGAGGTTTCTGAAGCCAGGCTTTTCCTGGATGCTTCTCATTCTAAGTGTTAGCAAGACCAACGTGTTCCTTCTCTCAGTGCAAGTGGCTTCCCAGTTCTCAAATGCTTGGTAGGCTGTGGCTTTGTCTCTTTATTATAGACAAATGAGGACTGTAGGTGGAGTATATATACAGTGCCTAGATGGAAACTGCTGGAAACAGCTACAATTCTGGTATCCCTATCTCTTTTACTTAGCCTGGGCTCCCTTTATGATGAGTAAAGAGGATTTTAGAAGATGATTGAAGTGACCTATTTCAGATACTTGCTTTAGGATGAGATTACTTTTGTCCTCAGGTATCTGCTCTCTCTGGTGCCCACCAAGGGAGTTTACTGTGACTACCTGGATCCTGCCATAGGGTCCTAACAAAAGCACTTAGTGTCTCCTTGCTGACTGCAGTGAGCAGTGACACTTGGCTTTCTACTGGTTGGATGTGGTGGAAAGCTGGGAGTTGTATTTGCAGATGAATTTTAACTCACTTTGATTTATCTAAGAGAGAATTATAGCAAGGTAGGGAGAAAAGTGTTTATATGCCCTCCTTGATCTAATGGCAAAGCTCAGATAGTAGCAAAGGCATGACAGATACAGACCATGAAAGGTAATAAAGTGGATTGTTTTCTTTTTATAGTAGAGAATCTGTGGAATAATTTTCCACGACACAAAAATGTTTGTATCAGGTTTTTAGGCTGCATTAATGGATGACTGTATTCTATGTATAGATCAGATTGGTGAATCATAACAGTACTCTCAGAGGTGAGACCCCCAAGTGCTGCTTTAAAGGAAACCAAAAGGTTGGTTGTTCTTATGGCAAAGTGTATTGATGATAAAAGCCAACCTCCAAAGAGGAGACAAATTGCATGCATTTTATGAGTGTGTAAGAGTGGCAACTTGTTGCTGCTGGAAGAAGGACCTTACTCATGGCAGTAGAGTTTATGGGTAGGTTGGCATTCATTAAAATAGCATCATCACAGTATTATCAGTCTGCACATCTTCATATAAAAGCTTCATTAACTCTGAGAGCACAAACCCCCATGTTCTACACATGCTGTTTTGCCCAGACTAAGTTTTTCAACAGAAAACATAAGCAAATACATAAAACCATAATAAGATTTTAAACAAAGTACATTAAAGCAGCATCTAGGCTCATCAGAACAAGTCCAGGACCACTGTGCTCTACAAATGAATAGTGCCAGCCATCCCCTGCTCTGCAAACACCTGGAATGCATGGGGGAGCAGAGTTCTCTTGTGGATGGCTCTGGCCAAGGGAGTTGTTTAGGTGTGAAAAGCAGCATCGTGTCTGCCTTAGAGAGCACAGTAGCCTTCAGAGCACAAAGAAAAATGCCCTTCGTAACCTGTTTTGTATTGTTAATACATCCAAACTGTTTGTATGAGAACAAAGCTCAGACAGAAATATTGCTGAGCTTTTCTCTATGCATCCCACCTTGCAAATTCCCTTAGTTAATCTTCTCACCTTTGTGCTTCAGTAGCCCATAGGGCTCTGTAGTGCTCTGTAGCACTAAGTGAGCTTTGTCAGGGGAGCTGCTTTTAGAGCTGGATATGAGCTCCATTACTGAGAACTCATCGGAGGGCAGTGCACGACAAAGTGGGACACTTGAAAGCTACATGCTGGGGAGAGGGGAAGTGCTGCATGGACAAGAAGTGAGATTATAAATTAGAATTGAGCTCAGCACATTTGGAGCCACACGAACAGATCAGGGTTTATAAAGGAACACCCTCAAGGATTCAGTATTATAGCCAAAGAGGAGGGAAAACCATAATGCTGTAGTGCCCTGTGATGGATGCACCAAATAGGTTTGAATTAGTCACTAACGTTTGAAAGGACTGACAACCCTTACCCAGCACTTTCTGCATGATGATCAGCTATAAATCTTCTTTGAGATAAACAGGAAGTATTCAAATCCTTTCTCTCAGGAGATGGGCAATACTCAAACCATTGCTCAAGAGCAGCCCAGTTTGAATCCAGTTTTTCTGAGGCGATGGATTGCTCATGGCAACTTGGCCTTTTCCAGTTAACTCAGAAGATGTGTGCTGCGAGATGTGCCTGTCAAGGGATGGGACAACAGTCTGAAACCATGGACTCCCATTTGCCCACCTTATACAATCAGGAACATACAATTAACTTACTGGAATCCCTGAGAGAGGGAATAGAAGTGTGAAAACGCTGTAAGCTGCAAACTCTTCATTGCTACTTTTCATGTTCTGACTTTTTCAGTCTGGAGCAACTTTTAAGCTCCTTCTTCCTACTGGTTGTGGTTGTTTGAAGTGGAAAACTTTCCATTAAGGACTAAACCCCCTGTTCTAGTTGATGCTTTGCCCGTTTGTATTGGTGCCAAACCCAGTATGACTCTTGGTTTCTACTGAGCATATGTCAGCTGGTGACCCACCACACCTTCTCTTGTGTGGCCCATATAAACTGGTGCTGACTGAAGCTTCAAAGGGCCACTTTCCTCCCTGTAGGACTCTACCTCACACTTCTTTCCAATAAACGGCCATCCTCCCAGTTTTCCACAAGCAACAGGGTAATTGAGCAGTAACCTCAGTGTATGAACGCCTGCGCGGCAGATGAAAGAAACACCATTAGACTACAGGCAGCTGGAGTGCAGTCGTGAGGCGTAAAGAGCTCAGCTCCCATAGAATCTCTCTTAGGGGTATTCAGAGTTTAAGAACTGGTCAGCTCTTTGATGGAGGTGAAATTCTTGTCAACCCAGGGAAGAGGGAGAGCTGTTTGAGTAAACAAATTGTTGTTCCTCCGAAGAGTAAGGAAGGGAAGAGTTTCTCTTCCCTCTGAAGAGATCAGCCAGCTGTGAACCCCTGGGGTGTTTCCATCTGGACCGTCAAATTTGTTTAGGCTGTTGGGGGAGAGGTAGCAGAAGATGCACTGTCCATAAGACACAGGGAGTCCTCTGTGTGCCAGAACAGGCTGCTGCTATGTTATAAACCGGAATCTTTTAGTTTCTGCTGTCTTCATCATTTTAAATTAATAGTAAAGTGATTTAAATAAATAATAAAAATCTAACATCTTTTAGTTAAATGAATCTGAACTCAGCAGGTATTGACAGCAGCTTTGCTGCTGCAAACTTATTGCCCAAGATGTAGTTGGTCTGCATAAAGCATCCTGGTAGACTGAAGTACAAGACTGCGATGGAGCACTTGCTCTAAAGTCCATCCTTAGACACGTTCAAGGCTTCCCTTCCCTGATGGTGCACCAAGGAGGTTGTTGCTGTTGAGAAGCCAGAGGGGTGGAGTGGAAATGATACCTGCTCTTCTCAGCTTAGCTGGGCAGTCCTAGAGAGCCAAAGTAGTTTCTCAACCAAGAGTCAGTCATATGTGTGTGTCACTACAGATGTTGCCCACAGAAGTTGTTCCAGGTGGCTCTTTCCCCTTTCCCAACGTGGGAGCATTGCCTGTTTGCTTCTGAGAGGACCTAGGAACAAGCTAGAAAATCCACATGAATATCAAGTGTGAATTGCCTTGGTTTAGGCTTACCTTTCCCAAGTCCCTGTGGAAGCGCTTGCAAAGCTGATCAGCAGATCTCTGAAATTAGGTTCCTGGCTGTGCTTTTGTGAATAATGATTGTGGAACCAGAACCATAAAAGGCATTAAAATACTCTTCCTATGCACACACATCTATGGAATGTGATTTTGGAATGCCTCAAATTCACACTCACACAGAATCTGTCACCGTTCCCTGTGACCTTGATCAGGAGCATTTCTTTTAATGCCTGTTATGACTCCAGATAAGCCGAGCACCCCCCCCATTGACCCAGGCAGGTCATTATCCTCTTCCCCTTTATCAGCAATCCTTCAGCCAATTAATCACACACTGCTCCACAATCTTGAGGCTCAATTATGCCTGGACAAGTGTTGCTCAGCTGTTCCTCCTGCTACAGATGTGACACATCCTGAGATTAGCTCCGATTCACAGAAGGTCACTGATTCCCTATCAGGCGCTAAGAAAAGCTGGGCTGTCTGGGAGGGAAGTGACACCATCTTCCAAGCATTTTATCACAAAGTAAGTGGAGATGTCTAAAAACTCCCGCTTGCCACCACCACATCACAACAAACCCTTTTCACTCGCTCTTGCCTCTCATCCTGAGACAATTTACCAGGGTTTTCTAGATGGAGATGTCAGCAGACTAATACACTGTTAGTAGCGCACCGATGACAGACAGTAGCTAGTTCTCCTTTTGGGTAGTAGATAGCTTAGCTTGGAATCCCTGTGAGAAACCTGCTGTTCCCTGTTTTGTGAAGCTCAATCTTAGGCATATCAAATAGTGTCTTGTTCTTGGTTTCATTTTGCTGGTTGTGACTAGTTTCTTGGGCTGCTCCATCATGGACATGTTGCACATGTGGTATAGTCTGATGGTTTTTTTGACCTAAAAATGCTACTTTGGTGACGAATTAGATGATTTTAAGGCCCTTTCCAATCTATGATCCTATGATTTTCTTTTCACTTACACAGAAACACAGGCAAACATTTAGTAGAGATGCCTGCAATTCAATAGAATTATAATATCCTTTGACAAGAAAATGGACTTCCAATTTCTCTAAGCAGACCTTGTGAAAGAAAGTCTGAGGTTTGAATCTTTAAATATGGCTCTTGCCATATCTTTTCATTAAAAACCACTCTTTTTTGAACAAGACAAGCAGATGCTGGGTAAGTAATTGTTTGCAGTAGAAAATTGTTAGCTGTACAGAATAACTGCCCTTTATCACTTTCAGACTTCTTAGAAACCCCTACAGAATGAAAGCAGTGTTTGCATTGCAGCTGTGGATGGTGAACAGATAGGATCTGGTTCTGCCCCATAGCCCTGGCTGAGGGCTCTTTACACACTGGTGTGAATAGAGAGATCTACGGTGAAGTTAAATAGTGTTTGGAGCTGTGTATGGACAACTTGATTTAGCAGGGGCTGAAGCAGCTGTAAGCACACAGCAGGGTTGTATGTTAGCTCACAGGGCTGAGCCTGCCACTTTGAGAGCTGGAAAGCTTCTGTCTTAAACCACCCAGATATTCTGCAGCTCACTGTCTGCAGACAGAACTCCTTACATTGGCACATAAACTTGCAGTGCTAACTAGAGCAGTTTGTGGGTTAGGGTACAGTGCGTTAGCCATCATCATCAGTTAGTTAGTTAGAAGCATAAGCAAGATAGGCTTTTTTATTGGTCAGTTATTGCTCACCAGGCAAGGGAGAAGTTAAATGTGTTGTCCAAGGTTAAGACAGCTAAGAAATAGCAGGACAAGGAGAAAAGCCAAAAGTACATTGCCTGCCATGAGACCATTCAGTGGATGCTGGTGAATACATGTGAACAGTTGTAGTAGTACTGTGGTTGGTGTTCTCACACACAGACTAGAGTAACTGTTACACATTCTCTTTTCTAGGTTTAAATAAAGGAAAGATTTAAGTGAGCTCATATTGGCTGTTTCCTTGCCATTCCTGCCACTACGGGACTCTGAGCTGCTTGTTACCTGAAGTGAAGCCATACTATCAATGACAACAATGATTATCTCAGCTGACTACACTGCTGCAAATGTGATTGGCACTTTTAATTTGATTTCCCTGCCAACCTCAAGGCAGGGACTGCTTTTCTTTGCTATCCAAGAACCAGTGGTGTGAAGGAAGAACAACAAATAAGGATGCGAGCAGCACAGGGAAGCTACGAGGCCAGAGAGAGCAATGTCAGTGATTTCTTTCCCCCTTTCCCTGCTGCAAAGGCAAGCATTTGATTATACTGTGAGGGTGGTGAGGCACTGGAATGGGTTGGCCAGGGAGGTTGTGAGTGCT
>JBAFWW010044211.1:0-42908 GCA_036873685.1 Agapornis canus
GAGAGAGGAGAGAGGAGAGAGGAGGAGAGAGGAGAAGAGGAGAAGAGGAGAAGAGGAGAAGAGGAGAAGAGGAGATGCTGCATAACTGCTGGCTACATGCACGAGAATGAGTTTCCCCTGTGGTGTGTGCTGTCGAGCCCTTCCGTCAGCACTGACATTCCACATACCTTGTAAAATCCTGCTTTGGTTTGTAAATTCCTGCGAGGTTTTCTCTGGTCCTCCATCACTCAGGTTGTGTTTGTGTGGTTACCAGAGCCCCCAGCAGGTACAAGTAGTGCTGCTGCTGCTGAAATAGCAGGAATTCTTCACAGAACCATGTGAAGGAGGGTGGAAAATCAGCCTTTCTCCAGCAAGCTGTGAATGTGTAAATAAGCACAAGCAGTGTAATTATTCTTTTCCAGGCAATACAAACAGGACATTTTCCTGGCCAGAAGCAAGAAAAATTTCTTGATGTATTGGGATGCCGTACACCGGAGATTTGTTGTGTATTAAATGGCATTTGACATTTGTTGTCTCTCCTGCTCTCTCAGCTGAGCAGTGCAGCATTAGGTGGTCATCTTGAGTTTTTTATTTCCTTAATCACATTTGTAAGAGATTTACCCAATGCTCAGCCCTTCATTAACAAAACCTGGCTAAACCCATCATTAGGTAGGTATCAAATGAGAGATCAGCTGAAGTGATCAATTACAACCGAGTATAAAATCAAAAGCTATTTTTCTCCCATGCACCATGCAGTTTTCTGCTAAACTGCACATAACACCTTCACTTCACACCGGTTCTGCTGGAGATGTGCAACTTGCTGCAAGGTTAGGAGATGGTTTACCTCGACAGCCGATGGGAATGAGTCCAAACCGCCCAGCCAGTAACCTTGCCCTTATCCCTTCTGTCCACAGGATATTTTTGGACTGCTCCTCAGTCGTGTCGGGCTGAACTTGCTGGATTCAGTCCATGGTGGCAGAGAGCTGCTGGGGACCAGCACTGGTGAGTTGCTGCCATCTGAGGCACCGTCTGTCTGAGCAAGAAAACAGTTATCCAGGAATCACATCCTGCGCCACATAGAGCTGTGCTTTCACTGAAGGACTTGACCCAAACATTAACAAAAATCAACCAAAACAGTCTGTAATTCTCCAGAGGCATAAACAAATCACTGGGTAAAACAAACAAGCAAAGATTGCTAACCAGTGCTTTGTGAGATAACCAACATTTTAACTGGGGTTGGGCAGTTTTGCCAAATGCTTTAAGCTTAGGAACTAATTTGCATGTTGTCCATGAACAAACATTTGTGCCCATTTGCTTATTTCTTGCATTTCTGAGCAGTCAGTTCTGGCTCAGGACAGCAATGTCAGCCAAGAGCCACCTCCTGCAATTACCAAGACGGTTATGTCTGGTGACAAAGAATGTGCAGAGGAAACAAAACCATTACATATGTAAATAACAGTCACTAACCCCTCTAATTTATCTGTCCCAGGAATACACTGTGCAGGCTGCAAGGCAAGATAATGCACCCTCCACCAGAGCAGATGGAGTTGGACGGCAGCTTGTCCTTTTCTGGGAGAAACAAGGGTGAACAAAAACCCAACACATGAGTTGTTTGAGAGGTGCTGGTGAGATTGTCTTGGCCTGAATGGAAGCAATCTGAAAGGAAATGGTGCTCTTCCAGATTAACCTGGTGCCATTTGGGATGCTTGTGGGGTTTTTTTTCTGCTTCTGAGGAATTTTGTGCTTTGTCAACTGCAACTCCGTCCTCCTTCCACTGCCACTGCTGCAGCACCCGCTCTTGCATTTAGATTCTTGGCACAAGGAAGAAATAGAGCCCATTGTCACTGGTGCTCGCTGCCTTCTGGTGTGGCACTGTGCTCATTACAAGAGCGATTTACATTTCAGATTCTGTAACTGAAATGCAGAAGGCACGAGGTAAGAGCTGATGGATGAGTAACTGTCACCTGCACATCTTGATCCCTGTGACCAGGTAGTCATCTTCCCTGCCCCAGTGCTCCGCAGGCTCTTGCTGGTCCCCCTGAGCATAACAGTCTAAGGAAGAAAGAATGAGCAAGAAATACGTATGGTTACATACAGCCTAATCTAGTTTAAGGATATGAAAAGACCCTGCCAAACATAGCAGCCTTGCTCTACACCACCTTCCTCCATAAAAATAGAAAATGGGGTTCTAAAGGTCAGTGGCAGGAACCAGCTGATGACCAGCTACCATGCACTGAAGTTCCATTGCATTAAGATACCCCTGCATAAACCCCCCACCCCGGGGTCAATCATCCCATCTCTCGCACCCCAGCCCAGCCTGTTCCAAACGAGCGGATGAAATCGGACTTTGCTCTGCAGGACTTGGGCAAATGCAGAGCTTGAGACGCTGCCCTGCCTCCCAAATCCTCCTCCACCCGAGTACACTCGTTCCTTCCCTGATAAATTCACTGCGCTTTTAAGGTTCTCCAGATTTAACTCAGTCACATTCCCAGGGGCTGGCAGGAGAGAACTGAAATAAAGAAATCAATCACCCGATGAGAGACAGGCTTGAAGCGGCTCCAGGACTGATAGTGCCGAATTAGGGAGGGGAGCATTTCAATATTTATTAGGAAGGGATGCTTCTGGCAGATGTTTACAAGTCTGTTTTTCCCAGCGCTGCCTTCAGAAGGCTCACGCACCTTCCCCAAGGCACAGAGGGCATTCCTTTGCAGAGCTCCCTCCACAAGCCTTGCAGAGGACTGCTATCATCACTTCTGCAGTGAGATCATCTAGAGGCAGGCTGGTGCTCAGCCCATTTAAGCGTCTTTTTGTCCTTCATGTACTTCAGGGTTCAACCCTCCCTCTTCGCAGGTGACTAGGTTTTCAGACTGTTGAACTGCACTCAGTCACATAAAAATGACTGAGGGCAACACGTAACCATTTCTTACCATGGGAATGTGGGTTTCCTGTGCAGATCATTCAGAATCATTTCAAACAGCACATCAGGTTAACCCATTTAATGCAGAAATGAACAGGTCAGCCCCTGGAAAGCAGGACTGAAGGTGCAATGTTGCTTAAACAAGTGCCAGCCAGTTGTTTACCCTACCAGTGGCAGTATCAAATATAACTTAAAATACTCAGCTCTTTTTTCAATCTGGTGTCTTTAACCTCCAGTGCAATTTTCAGCTGTCCAAATTACTGAAGCAGGCAGTTCAGACTCAGAAAAATTAAGTTTTCCATCCAATCTTGGTTACCTCTTTTACAAGCTTCTTTCAGGCTTCATTGAAATCTATACACCAATATTACCATTTTCCCCATGAAAAGCAACATCAATGTAAATAAAACAAGTGGCAGCCCTGCCTTTCCAGAACTGTATTGAACAGATTGACTCACATAAACCGATTCAAGGATAATTCCAATCACCCATCAGAATGGGAACAACCCACACTCTAGCCCCAGTGAAGCACCATGGTGGGGCAGTGCTATGGGTTAACATGGTGTGCTGGTGCTCCCCACTGCCCATGCCCATCCTGCTCCCACACTGGGTACCTTCAAGCTCCCGTCCACTGACTTGAGTCTTATCCCATGAGATGGGTGTGCATAATGTATCCTAATGGGAACACAAAAGGATAAACTCTCACCTTGGTCCAGGAGAAAACATCCAGTCACCCCAGCACGAAGACACTATGTTCTCCAACCCCTGAGTGCACAGCACACAGTTTTATATCTGGATACTGATCCAGATATAAAACTACACCTAGATAATCTTTTCTTGAGCTAAACATACTCACCAGAAACCAAATTGGAACAAAAAGTGCATCTTCCAACATACCATGAAGAGGGAAGAAGGTCCATGGGGCAAAGGCTGGGCAGCTGCCAGAATATTAGGCAGGATACTGGGAAGCACTGGGCACTAGTGTTAGTTCCTGCTTATCTCTGGTGCTCCATCAGTGGTTTTCTTGACCTTCAGATAAAAGCAAAGTAATGTGATAAATAGAAGCACATGGTTTTGGCTCAGAGAAATAGCTGGAATAATTACTTGGATCAAGAAGAGATAGCTGAAACTGCTTTCAACTAATCCCCTGCCTCTTTGTTGTTAGAAAAGGAAATCATGGCCATGTGGACAAGGGGCTAAGGGTGCAAGCTGCACCAGGAGAAACTTCAAATAAATTTAAGGAAGAGCTTTTCTTCCCATCAGAACAGTCGGTCACTGGAACAACTCCTCAGGGACTCTGTGGAGTTCCCAGCTGGAAAGGCGTTGGAACTGGATGAGGTTTAAGGTCCCTTCCATCCCAAAGCAGCCTGTGAGTCTATATTCTTGACAAAGCTGGTTTTGATGTTTTGGTCTGGTAGAGCTCTTTAAAGCTCAATGTTTGAGTAGTGCCTCAAATCCCACGGTGGTTACCACACTGGACTTGGCACTCAGTGGAATCCCCAGACCACAAAGCCTGATCACAGGGCTGGACCACATCCCCTCCAGCCCCGAAGTGCTACAGGGAGCTGCTGCCCATGTCCCTGCACCACCAGCCTCACACTCCAGCTACACTGAAGAGGAGAACCCCAGCAAAAGGTGTAACCCCTGTCATGTAGCCGCAGTCCATTAAATAGCCAGATGTGCCTGAGATCAGGTTCCTCCAATCTATTCCATTATGGATTAAGTGGAGTCACTGAAGAAAATCATTAGGACTGTTTTGGTGCCACATCACTTCCAAATGATTAAATGATTTACTGGAGTGTTTCCCCCCCTGCATGGCTGGACCTGGCTCACATCTGCAGCAGCCCCTCTGCTCACCCACTGAAATCCACATTCAAGCTGAATTTCTCATTTCCCTTGGGAGCCTTAAATCAATGCTTTCCATCACAAATCGGTTTCTAAGTGCCGTCTCCCAAAAAGGTATTTTAGTTTAAAAACTGGAAACAAAAAGTTGTCAATTCAAATGCTAACCCATAGTGAAAGAAAACACTGTCTCCAATATATCTTATGATCTTTCATTCATAACACTGAAATCTGAGTTCCAGCATCCATTGAAACAGCTTTTGAAATGCTGACTTGGAAGAAAAGTTTTCATTCTGAATGGAGTCACTGAAACCCTAACGTTCAGGATATTGAATTAGCACAGTGACTGCCTTCAGTAAAACGGCCTCGATCACTGGTAGAAAAAGAGCGAACATTAAGAAAACAAGAATTATCAGAGTACTTCTGTTGAAAACTAACTCCAGAGCAGACATGTTCCTATCTGGGCATAGGTGTGATTGTGTAAACCATTGTTTTGTCCAGCTTTTCTCTTGAGTGGAGATAAGAAGTAAGCAGTTTAATCCCATTTATCCTCAGTTTCAGTGTTCAGAGCTGGATAATTAACACTGTTATATATAGCCCTCTATTTATTGGCTAAACATCAATGTGTGAACTGGCATACTCACATGTATTGCGTATCCATATGCAGACATATGGGAACATGCAGTAAACGAAGTGTCAATCAGTTTAACATGGAAGCTGCAATGAAATTCCTGCACATCAAATATAAAGCAATTAATAAAAAGACAAGAAATGAGTCAGAGTTTCTTGCCCCGAGTGCCCACAAAAGGAAGGGTCCATTAAACCCAGCCTCATCACCATTTCTTAGCAGCTGTGCTTGGTCTCGGCCATCACCTATTCCATTTTAAACCTGTATTTCTATCATTTTGTTGAGCTCTTACTTTTACACACTCTAAACCCACTAAGCTTTATAGTGCAAGCTCTGTATAAGACAGGGCCTCCAGACGTTTTCAGCAGGCTGTTTGTGTAAGAACTCACATTAGCAGAACCATTTTAAGGGCATATTCTGGCAGCGGGTTGAGGCACTGTTGTATTTCTTTACATAAACACAGATTTTAAGGATACACACCCAGGTCCATGTGGACATGCACCGCCTAAAACTGGAAGGTGTTTCTAAATTGAGCAATATTACTGAAAGTGAAACCTGCCCAAATCACCCTGGCACTGATTTCTGCTGGGGAACTGGCTTTGTGGAAAACTCCCTTCGCATCCCCTATATCCAGGGCATTAAATCTGTGCAAAGCTTTCCGCAAAGATCATGAGTTATTACATTTCACAAAGGACTAATGATGACCAAGTGTTGCAAATTTTAGACTTCATAAAACCTCTATAAAAGGAACACATTTGCAAACTCTCTGATGGGAGTAGAAGGGAAGATAAAAGCTAAAAACCCCAACACATGTGAGAATGACAAAGTACAAACAGCTCACACACGGTATTTGAAACAGTGGTCCCGGCTCACAGCTATGCTGCTATTACCTTTCACAGGGGTGTCACAGTCCTGCCCTCTGCAGCCTTCACTTTCTTCAGCAAGCACTGCTGGGGTTTGATTTACAGGGGAAGGAGCACAGAATCGTGATGCTTTGTACAGAAACCAGAAGTCACAATTTCACATTTATTCAAGGCATTTCCTGTCACCTCCCAGTTCCATAGGGGAGATTGCCCAGCTCCAGCTCCGGATCAAGTTGTCTGTGCTGTGCTCAAGTGCTCCCTCGGTCCAGCCTGCATGACACGATGCAGACACACATGGGGACATCTCCTTTTTTCAACTGAAAAGTCATTTAAGCAGTCTGAAAACAACCTCAGTAATTACACGTAAAAATAGACCCTTTGGGAAGGAGACACAGCTTGAACGATTTCTGTTCATTTATTCTGAAAGCAAAGCAGAAGGAAGCTTCTGCCCTTTGCATGGCGTCAGTTGCTGCTCCTGATCTCACAGTCCTGAAAATTTGTAGTTCCAGCCAGTTTCTGTGGGGACAAAGCACTTGCAGACCATGATCAGGCCTGAGGGAAAGCAGAGCTGAGCTCACAGTCAGGGTGATCCTCACTGACTCTGGTTTCCTTGGAAGGTTAACGCTGCTGTCATTACACCAACACCCCTGGAGCAGCTCATGCACATGCAAGCAAGAAGAGCATACAAGCTGGTTAACACAGTCTGAGTCAGGAGCTGCATCCCGGATCTTTGGCAGACGTTTTTCTTTCTTTTAAGGGAGCTGTGGGTCTATGCAGTGGTGCTTGTTTGGAGAATTCTGATGTATGAGAAAAGAAACCCGTGAATTATGAGATTAACAAATAGGAAAATCAATATGGTTAACGCAAGAGTCCTTCCTCCTGCCAATTTTAATAGGGGATAAATATTCACGGAGGAAAGGTGATGTCAGGAGGCACATTTATCTCCTGATCCACACGGCACCAGCGCAGTCAGCACAGAGGATGTGCCCTGGTGGCGATGCTATCAGAAAGCCCCAGCCCTGGGGTGGGCAGATTAACCATTAATCATGTTCTGCACTGTGGGTTCGGCTGTTACTGGCACCTCTTTGGGGTCTCAGATAAGAGGGAAAACCTGGTGCTACCTGTCAATGCGTGTCATATCCCTTCAATACACCCAACCTGCTGAGCTCTGTGCTGCTGCAGATGAAGGCTGTGGCTGGCGGGTGCTGTCTGGTAAAGCCTGGCCTGTTTCCTCCTGGATGTTCACACTGCTACATCTGGTTTTAAAGGTGGACAACAGGACCTGAGAAGTCCCAAAGGCTCCTGTCACTTATTCCTGGTGTAAAACTTCTGTGCAGATACTTCCTCTTGGCAAGGGATGAGTCGTAACAGGTCACCACATACCAAATACAAAGCCAAATGCTCACACTGGGGATCACTAAATACAGCAGCCAACAGCCTCAGGTCTGTGAATTAAAGTGCAATTGATTCACATCTATGTTAAAATACTGGGAGCTCAGGATTAGGATGAGGAGGATGAGGAAGGATGAAGATAGGCCCTACAAGCACACACAGCAGTGAGCATACCTGTTACAAGAGAATTCCACATTTCCTGGCTTTCCCATTGTTATTAAGCTGGAAATTTCTTTTGCTACACTTTTTTCCCTCCTCAGAAAAATTAAATGAAACCAGCCCATGGCAGTAACTAAACCCTATCTGTTCCATTTCTTTTCCAAAGGGTATGTTTCACAGATGGAGATTCACTTTGGTTTAAAATATGCTAATAGATGTTGGAGGAAATGTAATAATTTTCTTCTATCCTGAACTGACTCAGTGATGGGAAATAAATGTTAAACAAGAAAAGCACAATTTGTGTATCTGCTCCTGCACTCCCTTTGCTTCCATTTGCACATAAGCTGTTTGGCTAAAGGGTGGGCTGGGGAGGATGTGAGCGCTGCTCTCACCTTGTTCTGCTGATGTAATGACAAGGGGAGGATTATTTCTTAATTTTCAGCGTGGTAAGTGGGTAATTATTGTCCAATTAGACTTGCTATTAACCTCTCTGTGCCTCATTCTGCCATCCATAAAACAAGAATAACAGCACTTACCACTCTCACTGGGATATCAGGGGGATTTATTAGTTAATGTACGTACAGCACAGTGCAAATGAAAAGCACTGCATGTTGGCTAGAGCAGAATTATTAATAATGAATTGTTGTTAGCGTTCTTAGCAAGGCTATAGCTTTGGAAACTGGGGGTGTGATTGGATGCCTGGCAATAAGGTGCACCCATAAGGGTTCATCTTTTGAACCATGGATCTTAAGCTTGACTAGTTAGGTGGAGAATCTAGAAATTGGAGCCTAGTGAAATGCCAAAGCCAGTTTTGATGCTGCAGACAGGAATGTAGCTTTTCCTGAAATGTAAGCTTCCAATGAATGTTTTAGAAAACCTCAGAAAATAATAACTAATTATCTGGGAAAAATCTGTTCTTAAAACTCTTCTTCCTTAAACCCTGTACCTGAGCGAACACCTTGTGTCAGTTTGCCCATGACAGGCTGGCTCTTCAGAAGAAAGCTCTAAGGGGGAGGAGGAGACATCTGGAGAGGTGACCTGCAGCATTGGGAACAGCGAGACCGAGACCAGAGCTGGACCGTCTCCAGCAGAAGCATTCCTGCAGCTGGGCAGGGACAAAGGGCAGAGAGGAGAGGGGACAGGCGAAGCAATCAGTTACCATCAGGATTGCTAATGGCAGTCTGGAGACTTAAGGAACCTCACCCATTGCTTAATACAATCCCTTCTAAAATCTGATCCCACCTCCTCCAGGTGGCTGCTTGTGAGGAACAGGGAAGAGCACGTGTTGAAGGGATGTCAACTGGGACACAGAAACTTCCAAGTGCAGTTCTGCTGCTGGTTTGCCAGGCCTGGACCTGTTGGTCTGCAGGGCACAGTGATGGTCCCCACAGCCTGGTGAGGTTTTTTGTGGGGCAGCACAGGTCTCTGCTGCTGCCTGAGAGACTGTGGCTATAGATCAGTCGGGGATAATTTAATTAAAGACTATGCTAGCTGATACATGGGAACACACCAGTAGTGAGTGTATTTTATCCACTAAGGAACAAATGCATTTTCAGAAACGTTCTTTCTTCAGCTCACTTCTCATTTAAACATTTGGATGGTTTCCAGTAGCCCACTGTTGCTCCTTCTCCCATCTGTCCCACTGAGAAATACAAAACATCATTCTGCTCACATATATATATGTATGTATGTGCACACAGGCACACACATGTACACTCATATATAAACCCCAAGTGATGTTAAACCTCCAGTCGTGCCATCTGATATAGCTTAGGCATGTGAAAGCTGCTGTCGGTCTCTTGGCACCAGTGCCAGGGCAGAGCCTGGCAGATGCTGAAGTGACACCGATGTTGGGTATTGGGGTGCAGCAGCAGGAGAAGGGCAACCTCATCCCAGCAGCACCGTGTGCTGCCTCACTGATAAATGCCTGGGCCATGTCCCAAAACTGTGACCTCTAATTAAAAGTGTTTTCCATCCCACACACTGGAAAAGATGAAACCTCCACCAGCTGCAAACACCCAAATGGTATTGTCTTTTGAATAAAAATAGAAATAATGAATGTGACCTGGGGTAATTACAGCTCTGTTCAGGCCAAAGGGAAGAATCAATCTGACTTGCAGCCCACAGTCTCTAAAGAGAGAAGTGGTGACTGACATACTCTCCTTTCATGATTATCCTACCAACAAGTCGCTTCTAGCAAAAAGATCCATGGGTGCAGAGCTGAAGCACAACTGCTCCTCCAACACAGAGATTAATATGGTGCCGCATATAGGTGTAGCAATAATGTGTTAATGAGTTATTGATTTCTTTAATTAAACTTCACTGGTATCATATTTTCAATCTAAATGAATGCATCATTAGGGTAATTAATAGCATGGTGATAACGAGAACTGTCTGAAATTGCAATTAATCGGCAGCACACGGTCCTCCCATAACACAGGCATAACAGGCAGCCCAAGAGCCCCAGTGGTGATGTGGTGATGTGGTGATGGTGCACCACTGGTCTCTGATGGATGCTGCAAGGAACCTGCACAGCTCCCAGCATGTGGAGCCAGGTCCACAATGCCCAATGCCCACCACCATGGAACCAGCCTGGTGTGAGCCCTGGCTGAAGCCCAGCACCTCTGGAATGCTGCAGGGCATGCACTGTGCTCCCATCTCCCCATCCCCTTAGAACTCAGAAAGAGCAAGCATCATTCACACAGCACTGACATGAAGGAGTTTGATTCTCCTCCTGACTATCCACATTTGAAGAGCATCCCTGCACAGTTCCCTTCTCCCTCCAACACACGCCGAAGCCAAACTCAACTCATGCCATTTGAAAACGGCACATTCATTTACAAGTCTTCTGGCTTCGCAAATGATTGCTTAGGACAGAAAATACAGACCAGTAAAACCTTATGAAAGCCTGGTATTTCTAAGCACAGCATAAAAAAATAACCTAAATCAAACTCAGTTGTTACACACAGTGTGAATAATACTAAATAGGAAAAAATAAATCACTGTGATCATAATTACAGCAAAAGCTCCTGGAGCTGAGGTGATATTTTCTTGAGTAAAACGGAATCTGCAGCTCTCACCCTTAGGCTGGGAACAGGGCTGCAGATCTGGTCACTGAAGCTCATCAAGTTCGAGCCCTTCCACATGTTTTAATTCTACCTAAATCCTCACTAACTATTTTTAGCCTGAACTGGTTTTGCAGTCACATCTGGGGCACACACATAATATCAGACTCACCCACATTGATGACTTTCTGTGGCTTTTTGCAGAGCTTGTTCTGACCTTTCTACCCTGGAAGAACAGAACAATAAGAAATTCAGACTTCTGCTATAAACCAAAGAAAGAAATGCCCTGGCTGAACATGAGAGCGGGGCAGCAGGACTGCTTCAGAGATTACCCCATCTTCTCAACAAAGACATCCTGTCTTTCCTTGCTGTGATGTGACCCATTGCAGAACCAGGTAGTTGCACTAATCTGATACAGATGAGGCTGACAGCTCACAGCAGGCACAACACAGACAAGCAGGGGTGGGGAAAAAAGTCCAGATGATTCTTAGGGCTTCGCATAAAACTCAGCTTAAAACCCCTTTCATTTAAACAAGTTGTCACTGTGAAAAGCATCGTGTCCTTCCCCAGGAAAAACAAAACTGTTGTCTTGTTTTAAAAGGAGTGCTTCCTTTAGGGCTAATTAAGCTGACAAATAACCCTTCCAGAGATTGAGCAGTTTAACTGATCACAACGCAGCGATGCTGGGGACCCTGGAGAGGACCAATTGCTGCTGTGCACAGCTGGGAAAATGACTGTGCCCCTCTGCACCAGGACATCGAATGAGGGGAAAATAATAGCTCATTAATCTTCCTAATGAACCTCTTCTAAACAAGATAATTCACAATTTTATGGTGCACATGGGGTTGCCGTGGAGATTTGCTAAGCTGCCTACCAAGCTGTGAATCAACATGCACAAAAGCAGAAGCCAGGTGACATGAGCACACTTAGCAAACCTGCCTGTGGCCTTCCCATCCTTTGAGTTTCAGTAGCACCACCTCAAACCCAGGGATGGGACAGACACGCCTTCAGAGGGGAGGGTCCAGCTGCCATGGTTATTGGGTGGAAGATGCAGCCAGAGTAGCACAAACTGAGAGATCAAGTGGCTGGCACTGAACATCTCCATCTTTTCCCTCTCCATCTGGTCCTGCTGCATTCACAGGACAAGCACAGGGATCCTCAACCACCCTGGAAAATGAGAACAAAAGGAACTGAAAGAATCCTGCCTGTCCATGTGAAAAGAGGCCCCTTACATCCTCCTGAGGTACAAGAGACAGGCAGTGTTTCAAGTTTGAAATTCATTCTTCCAGATGTAGCACTGTTCATCTCACACCATCACAATAATCTTCTTACATTCATAACTAAAGACTGAGGTTCTGACTCTTAACAATATTCAGATGCTTAATACTTGCTTGATCAGACCTATAATTATCTTTGAAGGTTTGGATTTAAGCGTGTTACAGTCCCTAACAGAAGATGCTTTGACACCCCACAAAAGTACATTGACCTTCTGCACCTATGTGCTTCCAGTGGAGCTGCAGGCTTCCCAGCTCTGCAGCATTTAAAACCCTTCTGATATTTCTCTATATTTTGTTACTGAGTTCTAGAAGAATTCTAGTAAAAAATCTTCATACTGAAGAGTACAGCAGATGCCAAGCACCCACAGGCTTTGTATTTCTAAATAAATAACAGTGTTCACACAAACACCCTTAAGGAATAGCTGCCATTGGGCAACATCTGCATGGGAATTTCCTTCCTGGACACAATGGGAACCTTTGAAGGCTCTGAATTGTGTGAGTAGAACTCTTTTGGCACTCCTGTCAGATATTTGTAAGAGTGAACATGAGGGCCATGGCAAGGCAGGTATTTGCTAAACCTCTGAAGTCACCATCCCCCTTGGTGACTCCTCTGCAGGCTGCAGCTTTGGGACAACCTCATTCCTATCCCATGCACAGCAGCATCAAGCTGCTCACAGATGGTGCTACAGCAGATCATGAGACCTTCACGGGTTTCTTATGGTCCACTGTGCCCTTAAATCACAGACATGCACATCTGCCTGCTAGGCTTTTTTAAAATCCAGGTAGTCTCGAGGGAATAAATGAGGATAAAGGAACATCAGGTTATGTTTCTATTATTTTCATTTTCCATACTGGAAATATAGCTATCATCAGATCAACACAACATTAAGTAAATGACACTACTGCAAATATTCAGCAATTTCCATAATGCTGCTACGCTGCATTTCCATAATTTCATGCATTCCTCTCCTTCCTTCTTATTTAATGCTGTTTCTTTCAGACAAGAGCTCAGAGCCCACGATCATTTGTGCACTCTGGAGACATCAGCAAACCGAGAGGAGGCGAAAAAACCACCTTCGAGTGTCCCGTGATCCAGAGGCTTGATTTGTAACTGCAAACCCAAGGCAGCTTTGCTGCACTCATCCACCAGCTGCTCGGCTGTGTGTGCCAAAGCTCTGACCATTCCTGGAGTTCAGTGTCGCCGGTGAATTATCCCATTCCATGCATTCCCAATTTATTTCCATTCTCTGCCTGCGCTCAGCAGAACTATCAGAGCCCAGGGAAAACTCCATATGGCAACCAGGAGCCCTGGCAGGAAGCTGACTGGGGCTGTCAGCACTCAGAGCTGCTCTGCCTGATCACCTTGCGCCAGGTTTGTGAGTGTCCAGCCATGCCTGGGACAGCAAGGGAACATCCTGCTCTTCCCACAGAGTCTTGGGCAATATCCGGAGATCCTGCCTTTAGCAAGGACCACAGAAATATGTGACAACTGTTTCACAGTGCTCTAAATCACCGCTGGCGTGCTATCAGAGCTACTCAGACTTCAGACAGCACATCTTACAGAAGCTCCTGAAGAGCAGCCAAAACTGTTCCATGCAGGAATCTCATCACCACAAACTCCCTTCTACAGACTGATTTAACAGGTTAAGACAATGAATTCAGTTACCACTCTGTTCATCAAGAAACACAGTATCAAATGCACTAGCTCTGAAAAGCACTGACTGATGTGTTGAGATTGAAGCCTGCTTCTTGTTCAAAGTCTTTCACTTCTTAAAACTGCTTTCCTGCAGAAGAAGTGTCCATAGAGACAAAGCTTTTTCTCCTTTCCATAACCCTGCACTTCCTGGGCACAGAGCACTGCTGACACAGAGGCTGCTGGGACATTCAGCTTCAGGGCTGCATTCATTTTCCAGTCCCTCAGTGGCACCACCAGTCACCGATGTCCAGGCTGTCCCTAGCACTAATGAATTCAGTCCATCTCCGTTTGCTTCGATGTCACCACCACCCTCCAAGCTCTTCTTTAATGCAATGTTGTCATCTTTGCACCTCACATGCTTTTTTAATCATTGTTATTTACACAGCATGATCAGTGCAGACAAATACAATCATGTTTATACGAGTTAACTTGAGAGACTAATGGAGAAATTGCATATCCTGTTCCCACTGTTGGCACAAGTACAGGTTCTTTTCTCACTAGCATTAACACAGTTAGTGTTTAGAGAAGTCTGGTGGGGCTGGAGATGAAAGTATTCGCTCCAAAGAACAGGTCAACCACAAAAACGAAAGTTCCTCCTCACCTTATACTGCAATGAAAGAATTTCAATCCCATGATGGAACGACTTAAGTAGCCAAAGAATCAAGTGCAGGTTCATGATATTTCATTAAGAGCTATTGGAAAGCTCTGACAAAAATCATGCAGAAAAACAAAAGAGAAACTACTGGAAAAGCACACAAGAGACAAGATATGAAACCAAATCCTCCTGCAGCAAAAGGACAAGAACAGTAAGAAGAGGTGGCAGCCAGAACAGGTATCCATTAGTGAGTGAGATGGAAGAGCACAAAAGAGCAGCCCAGAGGATAGGCTAGAAAAGAACTGAAAGTTTAAACACAAAATATAAACCTGCACCCCGCAACGGGCAAGGAAAGGAAGGGGAAAAAGAGCAAAACTTAAAGTAATTCTGGCTGACTTACAAAGCCGTAAGAAAGGTCTCTTGCTGCTTGAACAGATGGGTCTGAAATTGTTCTCTGTCAGCAGAAACATCACGGGCTGTATTTGCCTGGAAGGGACAAACCCCAGTTGAGAGATGCACAAAGATGTAGTGCCACATGGGTACTTAATTTGAGCATGCCCCTGAGCAGACAGACTGCAGTTGATGTACCTCGTGCAGAGACACTTCATCTCTCCTTCCCCTTTCCTGGCCAGCCTGGGTACGATTTACCAGTTCTGCTAATACAGAATGAAGCAGAACAAAGACCCTTCATCTATTATTCCGGCTCATTTGTTGAAGACAATCTTACCGTTTTCTATCTAAAGGTCTATTCAGCCATCAGAAATGGAGGGGCAGGTTTTCACCAGGTGTGGGTCAGCACTGGCTTCCAGAACAACCAAGCATCTCTTGTGGCAAAAACAGCTCCATCCCTCAAGACCAGAACCTGTTTGCTGTAGGCCTGAAAATACCCTTGATTAACACTCAAGTTTCCCTGTATTTATATTTTCCTTGGAAATCTTTCAAATGGAAGCATTTAAGTCAATCCTCTGGTGGGACACACAGAGAAGGTTCTGCCTGTCTGTAAAACTGAGACAGACCCTGAACTTTCCAGAACTGCCCATGGAGAAAATCTCATGAGTGCACAGATTTCCAAAGGTACCAGCTATCTGCCCACCTTCATCCCATATTGTCTGGGCAGCAGTGGAACAATAAAGCAGTTCTGCTGGTTCCCTTGGAAGAGGGGGAATATGTGGTTACTCCAACACAAACAAAGATGAGTTAAAAGCTGCACATGGCAGGCAGCAGTGGATTCATGTTTCACTTCCATGAAGAGTGCCCAGGTCTTTCCAACATGACTGCAATGGAAGTGAGCAGCTGGATTTTAAGCCAATAGGAATATTTCTTTGCCAGTTGACAGACCTTGCTCTAAGCATTTATTTACCCAAAAAGCAGAAAACTCCAGCACTTTGTTTTATAAAAACGACCACCTCCATGACAAAGTCGGTCACAGCTTTGTGAGGTGACAAGTGGGAAGAAATCTAGCTACATGGATGTAGATCTTCATTAGGTGCCTGTTCATTCTGTCAATGTCTGTGCAGTATTCAGTTACTAATGCAGGCCTTAAAAACAGGACAGCATCACTTCGGGGATAATGACATTTCATGAGGAGAGAGAACGTTTGCTTTAAAAGTCTAAAACCACTGAGGCACAGTGTTCAGAGCGGCTGTGACTCCCCTGCTTTGTGGAAGTCCAGGTCCTGCTTTGCAAGCACAGCCTCTGACAGCCCTGATGATGTGGTTGGGCTCTGTTACACTTCTGCAATTTTCTGGTATTACATTAGGTTTTTAAAAATAGAGGCTCAGAAGGGGAGGGCTTTGCCCACCTGAAACCACACAGGGCGGAAGCCTCCTGCCTAATGGCTTTTAATCCAAGCCTATGTAAATTTTAGACTAGATGGATCAATGACATAATGAGATCTGTCAAGCACAAGTCACAGCACTGTAACTGAAATGTGAATAGACATTCACATTATCCAGCATGCAGCAGATAGATATTGCTATTAGAGAAGAGAGGGGAGAGCTGACAGAAATGTCCCGCTCCATGGTGAGCAGTGGTCACATTTCATTGTAATGTGAGCGGGAATCATTTGGCACTTTAATCAAAGCAGCATCTCCCATTCTGAGAGCAGATCACTACAGCAAAGGAGCTGCAAGATGAGCTGCACTGCTCTGTGCATCTCCTGGTGGAGAATGACCCTGCGGTGCTGAAAACAGAAGTGCACAGGGAGGGTAAGGAGAGAAGGAGAAGGCAGATACTGTTTGAGGGTATCTACTTCAGGTTAGTGCCTTAATATCTCACACCACTGTAAATGCCTAATGGCATTCATTTCACCCCCCTTCTTAGAGAATGTGCTCATCATCTGAGCACACCATTTAGACAGTGTTTTCCAGTTTTCTGCATCCCATCCTCCTCCCTCCAAACTGTTCCACAGCACCAGCTCCATGCCTTTACCTTCTCCAAAGACCTTATTCTGAAGAAATACATAAAAGCAAGGATTTCCTCTCAAAACCCCCCAACAGCTCCAGCACAACTGTTGGAACAAACTAAGCTGCAAAACTGTGATACTGTTGCCTTTATATTTTTATGGGTCTGAGTTAGTTTTCCTCCTCCTCCTCCATTTTTCCCTGCAGTTGTCACTCTCACCTTTTCATTCCAGTGAAAATGGAGACGAAAAAAGGAAGACACTATCTGTCTGTGCTTCAGTTTTAGATGCTGAAGACTTGCACATTCACAAGATCTGAACATTTGGGCTGAAGGAGAGCTTATTGATGTGGAATAAATGCCAGCTCTAACCCTCAGACCTTGCAAAGCTGGCTGGTCCCTTCTCAGGCAGCCCTGAAAGCAGCCTTGCTCTGCAATGCTAAATAAAGCAGAGGAGTTGATGCACAAACCTGGTCTTCCAGGAGACACACCTGATTTCTGTATCTGCTCCTGCAGCTGAGGACTAACTGTCAGAATCAGAGGTCCTTTTGTCCATTACTATTGGTTCTATTAGTGATGAACCTATGTAAGAGACAGCTACATAAAATATGACTTTGTCATAATATGCAGGAACCATAAAGTCCACAAATGCTTACGCTCTCCAGAAGTGATTTGATGAGATTAAACTTCTTGTTATTCCGTTCCCCAGTTAACAGTCCACCTCATATTTGGCTAAGCATTATTAAGAATCAAAGACAACCAGGAAATAGCACTTAATTCACTTCAGAAAGAAGGAAAGCATGTTCGGATTGTCTTGGGCTTATTTCAAAGCTCCTGTCCCCCAACTTCATCAAAGAGATATTTAATCTTTTACACCATCATTTATTCATGCTGATAGAAGAAGCTGAAGCTAAGGGAAGGAGCCAGTGGCACATACAGTGCTCATTATTAGCTGAATGACTTGTAAATCCTATTACTGAGCGTGGGGCTCCAGCTAGTCAAAGCAATCATTTTCCTCTCAGGATCTCCAAAATGCATCTTTAAACCAGCAAATAAGTGACAGCCACCCTCAGCTTAGTGACTGCGCACATAGAATGAGCAAAGCTTCTCACACAGAGTGAACACCAGCCACTGGAATAATCTCCCCAGGGAAGCGGTGGATTCCCCAGTGCTGCCCACTGTTAAGATCCAGCTGGACAGGATGCTAGGACACCTGGTCTAGGTCATGCTTTGCCTAGAAAGGTTGGACCAGATGATCCTTGAAGTCTCTTCCAACCTAGGGTTCTGTGATTGTATTAAATAACTCAGCAGTTCAGAGAGCCAAGTCCTGTGTGGGATGGAAGCAGCAAGCCAGGAAAAAGCAAGTAATGATTGAGACAAGAGGTGGTCCACGGAAGAGATCTGCACAAGAGCCCATCACCACAGTCAGCAGCCCTTGGGTGTGAGGATGAGATCCAGACAGACCCACCCACTGGCTTGGGCCTTCAGCAGTGCTGGGGAACTTGGCCATGTCTGCTCTCCCTTGCAGAGGACAAGGATGGGGCCATGCAGCATTGCCAAACCCCTGGGCATTGCAGGTGATTCTCCATGCTCAGTGCTGCTTGTCCAAACAGATGGAGCCCAGCCCTGAGCACCCTCAAAGGCAAAAAACTCCAGTTCCTAGCACTGAAAATGCTCCAAAATTATAACGTTTCTGTCCAGCTCCAACTGCTGCTGCCACAGCAGCTCACTGCCAGCCCTCTTGGAAGCAGCCTTGCTTCTGTTCCTCTTGCCTTCAGCATCTATAGGCTTCATCTATAAACAAACCAGTAAATCACAGCTCAGCCTCTGATTTAAACAACTTTTTAATACTTGGGGATTCATTTTTGTGCCAATTCATTTCAAAATCATTTTTATTTCCCACTAAACAGAAATAAAAAGGTCACGCTGGAAGCTGGAAGCAGTATTTTCCCACTTGCTAGATGAGATATGCCCCATGGAGCCAGCACAGGAAGTTAAACACATCCCGTTACCTTTCTTAGCTTTCACCAGGCAAGTTGTGAACCTCTGAGGCTCCCTTGTGCAACACACACCAGGGGGCTGGGAGCTCACAAGAGGCTCATCCACATGAAATAAAACATCCTCATGAAATAAAGCCAGGGTTTGCAGGACACACATTTCCATGTCACGTTTGCGTGGCTGTGAACTGCCACATTTCAATGGAAGCAATTTTGCCACAGAGTTCTTGACCCGTTCTATCCACAAGCAGATCTAATCTATGGGAAGAATAAAGTCTATCACAAAATCAATGCTACATTTTTTTGCACTTTGTTTATCTCTTTCATTGATTACACCACTAAATACCAGTGAAGCACAGCTCCAAGAAAAGATCTAAACCCTGAAGAAGGTATAAATCCCTGCAGCAATGACAACGATCCAGATCCTCAGCTGCTGGATACCCAACTGTGTTGCTTTGTAAAGCTCTACATTTAACTAAACTATCAAGACATGCATTTTATGCATTGCAAACCCTGCCTTCAGCTGTAGCACATTCTATGCAGATTTGCCATAAATACTAATCAAATTAAGGTTAAAAGATTATCATTTTATAATTAAGTAGCATCAAAAATCCTACAGGTTAACCCAACTCTGACTAAAGCCTGGCTTACAGGATTATAGTGCTTGCACAAAGAAAATGCCAAACTTTCTATGACTTACAGAGAAGGGTGGGGAAAATCCAATTTAGAACTGTTTTGCCAGAGAAACCAAAAGCAGTGCGTTCCTTGCATTATGAGAGGAATTGGAAGTATTTTAACAGCTACATGAGCTGGCATCTGTAAAACCAGCACAGAAATGGTTATTTTTGCAATTACTATATTGGAATATTTACCAGAAACCTCCACGTTCCGGTGCACATAAGTCTCTTGCTTGGAAGCTTGCTCAGACCCTGCCTGAAGAGCCTGCGTTTGAGGTTATTTTTCTCACAGGAAAGCTGGAATGTTCTGGGCTCATCCCTCACTGCCAGCGTGCACCTCTTCTCACATTTTTACATTAACACGAGATTGAGCCCAGCCCACAGCTGATGAAGAGATCACAACTATTCCTGGAATCGCCTCTGTGCTTAAGCTCTCTTGAACACTCACTAAATTACCCCAATACCAATAAGCAAAATAAAAGCTGGATAAAGTCACCACAAGGTTTTGCAGAGCAATCAGCGTGAATTCCTGCCGCAGTCGCTGCAGTTAAACATTCTGGACTGGATTTATTTGATGTTCTATCATCATAATCACAGCTCCATGGCTGCAATCCACCACAAAAATGATATTCCAGGGCGGGGAATCTGTGTTTCTGCAAGTTCCGTAATTGCCTCTTTATTGCACTCCTGGAGATTCTGAGTTTCTAAAAAATGCATATTAACATGGCATTCCTGGAGAATATTAATAGGTTACAGCAGAGCAGCCAGGGTACCCGGCTGCCCTGAGACACAGTGCTGAGCATTCAAATTAGAGGTGGCTTTTGCAGGGTTGAACACCATAAAGCCAGGCCCCATCACCCCACTGGTCCCAACCAAATGCGGCTCTGGACCACTACCATGATGTGTGGCTTCACAGATGTATGAGGCTTTACTGTAAACAAAGATATAAATCAAAGAGTAAGATCATCATTTCAACTTCAAGAAATCATTTATCCTCACTGATTCTTCATAATTAACCTCATAGTTGACAAAAGCACATCATAGTTCAATGAGCAGCACACCATACGTTACACACAGCTTGTAGATGTAATGCCTAATTTCCCTGTGCAGGTATTCCAGACATGACCATAGCTGAGAGCACTGCCTGGGGTTTGTTTTCTTGAAAGGGAGAACAAACTGCTCACAATTCACATGAAAAGTTCTGATTCCATATAGAAACAGTGACAGGTCTTCAGTTCTTCAGGCTCTCCCTGCCGTAAATCAAGGTTGCAGATTTCCCCTAGCAAAAACCATGTCAAAGGGACAGACCAAAGGAAATGTCCTAGGACTAGGTGGACCAGAGTGAAAACACAGGGAAATTCCACTTTCCTTAAAGTGGGAACATACCAACAGTGTAAGAGCTCGCATGTCAGGCTGAGGAGGTTCAGCATCTCTCCTGTAACTGGAGAAAGAGGAGAGGATGAACCTGGAGAGATACCAGCTGCACAAACCTCCCGGTGCCTTTTTCCCTTTCCTAGCACAGGCACATACATCAGCATAACTCAGCACTGCATCTGCTAAGGTAAACATCTCCTGTCAGTGTACTGTGACAGCCACAGCCTTTGACTTCAGGGTTTCACACAGGTCACCCACTGTATTTGCAATTCTTCATTCATTTATTCCCAGCCCCACCTCGTCTGTATTTGCTCAAGAGACTCTGAATATTCATCCCAATTAATGCATGAATTCTGGCAGGTGAGCTGCTTCCCCTTCCTCCTGGGGATGATGTATTCAATTACTGCCAGCGGATGGATGGATGGATGGATGGATGGATGGATGGATGGATGGATGGATGGATGGATGTAAGTAGGGGTGCAGAACACAAATTCTGTTTAGTTCTGCTCTGCACATGGCTGAATATTTTCAATCCATTCTTATGCAGAGGTTCCTGCGCTAAAAAGAGCCGCTCGCTCCCATCCTGCGCCTTACACTGTGCATCCTTAAAAATCATTTCAATTACTCTGGAACGTTTGTGTCCCTAACGACCTGCTGAGTGATGCCAGCCTGTTCTTTGGACATCTGTTACAGAGGCAGGCCTGCACTGGGATGAAGCATTCCGGTCATGCATCATGCCAGGTCATGCGCAAGTACGTTTCAAAGCAGCAGGGCATAATTTGCACAAATGAGGATCCTTGGGAGTTTAGTGCCTGATCTAAGAGCAGCTAAATGATTATCAAAACATAATAGCCTGTCTTTAAAGTTCCTGGCATTTGGAATAACATTGAAATCAGCCACTGAGCTGGTTTCTGTTCAGAAGCCAGTGGACCCCCTGCCTCAATGAGGCAATTGTGCCTGAGGGAGATGATGTGCTGTTCTCTTATATCCACACAGAATTAACTCAGATTTACGCCGAATGCATATAGTTTTGCATGTGAAAACCCTTGGACAGCCTTGGACCTTGAGGAAATTCACACCTGTATTCAACAACATATTTTAACCTCTCATGCCAAGCTCTTGGTCCATGCCAAAGTGAACATAGAGGACTTCCATGGACACAAAATCAGGAAGCAGAAGAACGTGCTGTGAGCTTGGCCCCAGGTTGATGGAAAACCTTCCCTTCCCTCTGGACATGACACTTACAGACTCATGTGGGCTGCAGGGACCTCAGAAGTCTCCAGTCCACCCTTCTGCTCAAGGCAGGGCAGTTGGATCTTGTAAGCCAAGAACAGAGACTTCAGAAGCCCCCAGGCCAAGCATACAGCTGTCCTCTTAAGTCAAAATATAATCCTCTAGAACCTTCCCTTTTCACTTCACTTTATGGCTGTCATCTCTCCTCCGTCTGCACATCTGAGCAGAGAGCCTGGCTTCATCTTTAACCTCTTCACAGTTACTGGAAGGCTGCTGTTAGATCCCTCTGAAGCCCTCTCCTCTCCAGGCTAAAGAAGTCCAATTCCCTCTGCCTCTCCTCGCAGAAGTGCCCCGGTCGCCTGGGACCATTGGCATGTCTGCAGCTTATTGCATTTCCGATTTGCTTGCCTAATAATCCCCTGCTCATCCAGCCTCACTCTGCGGCCTTGCAGCTCCAAGGCAGCAGAGCGTGGTAGCAGGGAGGGTTTCTTGCCTTTTCTGAGAAGCCAACAAGGTCCCACTGCGGTGCCTGCATAAATCACCAGCTCCTCATGGGAGAGGGTTCAGAGTTATTTCAAACTGACAGGTTCTGGGCTTGCCAGAAGCACACACCAATGTGTTTCTTTATGCCCTGAATGGCTGGGGTCCGATGCTGAGCTGATGTAAGCTCTCACAGCACCGCTGCTCTTACAGAGCTTCCTTCTTTTTTTACTCCATCTGAGGATTAGACCCACAGTTTCTCGTAGGAGGCTAGCCAGCACTTCAAATCACAGTCTTGTTACTTTGGCAGCTTATCTCTGTGTACAGAAACCAATTATTGCTGCAATGCATTCAGGTTTTGTTCAGCTTCATTTTAAAGATTTAGCAACCCCTCCTTTCCACTGCTGCTCCCAGACTGCTTAAAGAACACCACAGTGGAATAATCAGAAGGGATCGCATCGGTAAAGGAAGTATGGTGGGCATTTTCTTTGGAGCATTAGCGCACAGAAATCCTTACTTAAATATCTAAGGATGTACAAGGCATCTGCTTGAATGCACTAAACAAGAAAACCTCAGACCATCCCAAACCACAGAGCTGGACACAGGGGAGGAATGGTTAAATAACCCCATTTTCACTCATGCTCAACGTACGTTAAGTTTATGCCCTGAACTCTTAAAATTCAGGTAAAAGCCATGGCCACCATGGCAGAGAAACAAAAATCAAACACAAAGGTAAGAGCCTGAGAGGGTGCAAGCCTTGCCCTCCCCTCATATTTGGGGAAAGGAAGGCAAGATCTAAACAGCATTTGCAAAGGTTTAATCTCTAATAATTTTATCAGTCTGCCATGTTCTCAATAGAATTTCCTTTTTCTCTGTTCTTCCATGAAGTCTGAGATATACCCAGAGCAACTGAACACAGAATTAGGTATCAGCTGAGTTCACTCCATTCGGTCCCTTTCGTTCCCAGGAAAGTAATTCCTTTCTAGGACTTTTCATTTTCAACTCAATCAGCACCAAAGCAAAGGCAGAGAATGTTTTTAACCCATCGTGGATGGAAAGTAAATAAAAGCCATGCCGTGCACAAGCAGTGTTAATGCAGGATTCCAGGGATGTTTGTTTGGGCAGCTGCTATTGGAGAAAAGGGCCAGCAAACTGGTTCCTATTGGGACCTTTGTTGCAACCCCTCAGGATGAAATCTGCGTTCTTTCTGGCCTCTTCTCTCCTACCTCTGTGAAGTGGGTGTCAAGGACTTTGGGAGAGCCAAGCTCTCTCTGTGCCCTTTGGGAGGCACATGGGCAGGTCAGTGACTCAGATGCCAGGAGAATGTCAGGGGAGAGGTGGGAGATGTTGCTTACAGAGAGAGAATGGGGGGTTACAGAAAGCTCCCTGAATGAAGAACAGACCCTGACTTGATCTTTCCTGCTCAATAAACAAAAAATGGCATCTTTGATTCCCAAATGCTTCTCTTCTGTCTTTTCTATACGGAGTGCATACGTATGATAACACAGAAGAAAAATTTCCTGTCTAGTTTGAAGTGGAAATGTTCTCATGAACTCTGGACCAGGCCGGTTTGATGCCCAAATGCTTTGATGTGTGTTTGGATCAGGGTAGTTCTGCAGTTTAAAACCAGTTCTACAGATATCTGTTACTTTCTCTATATATAACCACATGCCTCCCACCTTTGAAGAAGAGAGAAGGACTGTGTCACTGCGGAAAAAACCAGCAAGAGGAATTAACATTTAGATGCCACTTACCATTACATGAAGAACTGCGCAAGTGATGGAATAATTCAGCTGTAGTGATTAGTGAGACAGAAGCAAGTGCACAGAGCTTGGACTATGAAAAGAACAGAATGCTGCTTGTTTTAAACTCTTTTACCAGAACCAATACATGGTGCTAGCAAGTAAAATACCCATCAGCAAGTGGGCTGATGGATAATACTCCTTGCTCATATATCCTGCAGTGCTCCTGCTCCTGTGTTAATGTACTGATCCACAGAGATAAAAGAGGGCAAAGCTATCAGCTCACACAGGTTAACTTGACATCCTGCTTTATGATGAACATAATTCAGCATAAAGTTCAGCCTTACAAAAAGAATAGTGTTGTCAGTGCTATTGCTGGTAATACCATTAGTTCAGGCACACAGCACAGAAGCCTCCTCCTTATTCTCCTCCTCCTTTTCCTCCTCCCCTCACTCTCAAGCAGTTTAAAAACATCTGTGAAACACCTGAAAAAGAGCACATGCATTTACAAAGGTGAAACAAGTCCCTGTCTGTGCACAAAACAAACTCAGGAGGAAGCTTTGCCTGAGCTGAGCAAAGTCCCTGTAATCGCTCCATAGGATCCACCGCTGAATGAATTTGAGTGATTGACACCTTACCGATGATTTGAAAAGAAAACCCTTAAGTTGTGTGCTAAGTATTAATTTGAGACAGAAATACCAGTTTAACCAGGAATTATTTAAAAGAAAAATGTGAGAACACAACACAAAGTGACTGAACACGCAGTTCACATCAAAGATCTGTTAAAAATACATCATGCACGTTGGGGCTGAGCCAGTGGATGTAACTGCCCCCAGCTCCAGGTGGTCCTTGTCATACCAGACCAAAACTGACATGTATCTCAGCAAGACTTCAGAACTTTCCAGAGGTGCCCGATTGATAAATCATCCAATTCCCTTCTCATTTCAAACACTTTAAATTTCACAGAAAACCAAAGAATCATATTTAACACTCCAACTAAACTGTCTTTCCAGCACCCAGACATTTCCACATACAAGCTGGTGGGATTTGTTTTTTCCTGTGTATGTATTTTCCTAGTGAACACTGGGGGAGCTTCCTGCAGAGGGGGTGAGCAGAGAGATTGAACAGAGAAGACTTCCCCCCCCCCCATGGAAATGTAAGGTTTCAACAGTTTCCAAATCCCTCCAGCTTCAATGCACCATAAAAAGGCAGAAGCAAAGCTTCTGCTGCTGGGTTTAAGGGGTTAAAAAAGAGCTGCATTAGCCAGGGCTTGCTCTGACATGAGCTGGGCAAAGGATGCTGAACCCCAGAGTCTTGCTCACTGCTGCTCCATGAGATGTTTCATTTCATTCTCATCAGACACTACAGCTACTACCGAGCTACAGCTAATTATACAAGATTTATCTGTACCAAAACATGAGGATTAGGCAGGCAGGAAAGCAACTAAAATTTATTTGGAGGTTTTGTTTAGGATAAGACACAAAGAACAGGATTTGTACACAAACAAATCAGTTCTGAAACATGTATCTAAAGGCAAAGCAGAGGGAGGGGATCAGCATTCAGGTTTTTCTTTCCTCCCTTTTCATGCTGCTGCCAGGGAGAACAAAAGGGATATGAACCTGTGCTGCAGCAAGGAGCTGGTGCTCCTGGTAGAGAGAAGTCTGCTGCTCCTCCTCACTGCTCCCAAGAGCCACATGCTCTTTGAAGAGCTCAAATTAATGTTCTTCCCCACCTGCATGGTTCCCCAGATGTTTATTTCCTGAGGTCAGTCCCACAAAATGACACCAAAACACTCCTATTCAAGCCCCAAGCTGGGAAAAAAGCCTAAGGAAGGTAATGTGAACTGCAGTAACTATCACAGCATCCCCCAGTTTCACCAGGAGTAGCATCAGCTTGAGGCAGGATGGAGATACCTACGGATGACATATGGACATGCAAAGGTCAACACAGCTCCCACTGTGTGAACTAACAAACTGAACCCATTTATGCCGTGGGCAGGAACAGAACTGAAACCCTCAGCATTACACAGCACTGCCATGAAAAGATCTGTTTGGTTTTACAACCAGTAGTAGCTGCATAAGCAGCTCTTTCACTCACGCTGGACACTGCAGTGAGAGATGAGAGCAGCACTGTTTGATTTCCTTTTTTAACCACTTGGGTAAGAGACTCCTGCTATAAACCTTTCCAAACCAACCCTCAAACCTCACCTTTCATTTTACTCCCCTTAATTGTGACAGAGACAGCTTTTAGTTTTATTTCTTTACCAAAACTTCTTCCCAAACTCCCCCCTACATCAGCCTCTCCTGCAGTTTCCCAGTGACATTAATTAGTCATTGTACATCGATCCCAACCTGACACATGTGAAGAGAGCCCGGCAGCACTTCATCACTCGTGTTTATGTCTCATTTGCATGACAGCTTTGTTATAAATCACTCTCCAGCCAAGTACATTCTGCAGGTTAAGCAACGTATTCCAGGGCTTAATTCTTCACAACTTCTTCATCAGGTTTACATCTGAACTCCTGGTGAAATAGCACTGTGTGTCCCCTGTGTTCCTCTGGAGGGGCTGCAGTGGCCCCTGCATTGCTGCAGCCACCCGAGAGTGACAGCATCATTCCTTCAGCACTTGCTCAGTATCTCAGGCAATGAGTTCTTCAAAAGAAGCTCTGCCACAGGCTGACGCATAAGGAATGAAATAGGTGAATAATGGAACAAATACTATCAAAAATGTCCATGGCACCCCCATACCTCTTCACTGTCTTTAACATTTTAATGAACTGAACTTGGAAAAACTACAGATACCTGTCCTGGCACTAGATCTTTTTGATACTGATTTTACAGGCAACTGTTTTCTAAAAATAATATTTATAGCATTATAATTATCTTAAAAACCCATTTGTGGGAGGGAGGCCCAATATTTCTCCTCCATATTCATTGCAAGCTCCGACTTCTCCCACTCTGGGCATCAGCTGACACACCCAGATGAATTGAGAGGTGCTGATTTGAGGTCAGAAAACATGTGCTGCAAATAATGAAATACAGAGCCAGAGAAGAGCAGCCGGAACCAGGGCTCAGTGACACAGCACAGATTGGAGCAGACACTTGGACTGTTCAAGTTTCCAGTGCTATGCTGGCATTCCCAGCTCCTGATACACATGGCACCCATGGTGCCGTTAACAGGGTGCAAAACCTGAGGGAGCTCCAGTGCTGAGCAGGTGGCAAAAATGAAAGAGGCCTCTGGGAGTGTGGGTTGAAGAGCCGCAGGCTGAGGAGCAAGATCTGTGCGTGAATGCTGACAAAGCAAGGTAAGGCCTGAGCCCCCCAAGTGTGCGTTGCTCTTGACTTCAGCATCAACAGAAGGAAAACAAGCCCAGAAACATGGTATTTTATGAGGCCCTTTACAAAGAAGTGGTACATAAAGGTCTTGAGGAATGCAAAGGGTCCTGTTGAATTAGTCATCACAGGAGCTATGGTGAGCTCAGTTTGCTTTCAGAGATCCTATCAAGAACACTGTTAACCTGTTACTCACAGCTTGATCCCCAAAACCTCATGAAAGTACACAACACACCGTCAGCCATAGCTTCTTCTACCACCCTAAAAATGCACCTTATTACACCAATGCCATTTTTTAACTCAAATGTATTCTGAAAGCAACCAGGCAGCTACATCAGGATTCAAATCATTGCCTTCCCTAAGCGGATAAAACAAGGAAAGCAGGGCTACATACATGCACAGGCAGGAGCTCCAGTGGGATTTGATGGCTTCTGAAACAAGAAGAATACCAGAGAGCTCACATGCTGTTTTCAGTGCACTGCGAGTAGCTAATAGGCCACCTGAAGTATGAACACTGCTGAAGTACAGAAAGATGAGCAAAGCAGCATACCTGTGGATGCACCATAGAAAAAAACACAGTAAGCAAGAAGTTCTCCAGAAATAGAGAGCAGCAGCTGGACTTGGAAACTGTGACTTCACAGTTTCTAAAGTTGGATCATTCTGGAAGGCAGCTTTGAGCCCAAGACCAGAAGATGTGTGTGAGCTGTATTAGCAGGATGCCTTCCCCACTCCCAGCTAAGGTACAGCAATCAGTCTTCAGCCTGTCCCAAGCATTTGGCAATACAATCTTTCTACAAGCAGCTCCTCTGCAAACCAGCACAAGTCATTCCTGCTACATCTCACACTTGTCACTTCTTTTGACCTACCATGAGCACATTCCAGAGCTGTTGTCTCAGCAGTGATTCAATTAGCTCTCTCCCTCCCTTCACCCTGGTTCTCTCCTTTCCTAATTCTCTAGCCTGGAATACCAGATGCCTTCCTATCAAAACTTCCAGTGCAGAGTGCTGACATTTGGAGATAAACAGAAAAGCACAAGACAGACAGCTAATTCTCATCTCAGCCCGCTCAGGATTTCGATTACAGTTTGCTTTTAAGATGTCTACCCACAGCACTAGCAGGGAGATCTGTTAGATGTTCAGCTCTGCTAATGAAAAGCCAGCATTGTCCTTTGCATGTCAAACAACAGTGTAGACAGGTTCAGAGATTTCACAGCACGTGTAAAATCCTATTAAGTGCACCACCGTTTGAAGACCCAATTTGAAGCTGCAGCGAAAGCTCATTCTCCAAACTGATTATGGCATTATAGAACATGATTATCCCTCCAGCTCTGGAGATTTTATTTGTTCAAGCTCCCTGACCCCAGGGGCCAAACCTCAGTAAACTTTGCAGCAGGCACAACAATAACAGTTGTGAGAACGAGAGCCTGGACCTCACTGTGATCCCACCCTGCACCCTCCTCCCTGTGCCCCATGCTCCCTTCCCAAGCACTAAGCCACCTAATTGGGCTTATGCACATGAGTGCAAGCATTAAACCTATCATGGTTTTAGGCACACAGACAGCTCCCAGGGTCAGGGAAAGTGAATGCCTACAGAGAATGGCATGGTGCATCGCAGGACAAACTGAATCCTGGGGCAGCAGAATGGTCAGTGTCCCCTGTCAGCTGCTTCTGGCTCATGGCTCTGACCAGAGCCAGCCCCCAGCTGGGGCACAGGATGATGTTCTTGAGAGACATCTGAATGAACTGAGGCTCAAAGTGACACAAGGATCCCTGGCTCAACCTCTTACCTGGTTTGTATTGTCAGCTTTCACACCTGTCAGTATAAATAAGAGCATCCCAAAGCTGCAAAGAGGTGGCGTAAGCATTGACCATTAATTCAGCAAGGCATCCTTCCCTTGGAGGGTTTATAACCTACATTAAGTAGAAACCTTTTCACCCAAGTATGTTGTTATGGACACTTGATCTGAATACTTAACGTACAAGCACTAAATGACAGCTTACAGGAATCTTCCTCCAAATAGAGGAAAGGATGGGCACTGGCAGAGTACAGATGTGCAGGCCGATAAATGGAACCACTGCTTGCACATCTGCAACAATCCTTACCAGAGCTATGAACATGCTTAATTCAATCTCAAACTCATTCAGGCTTTGGTTTCTCACAGTTGCCAACCACCAGTATCATCTGTGGAGCTTGTCCTCTGCAGCAGCCTCCAAAATGAGAGCACCACCACTACAAACAATTCCACTTTGTTGATCAATACACTTACTGCAAGAAAGCAATGGGCAAATACACACCTTAGGTCTGAAAGAACACTGAAACCATGACCAGTAGTAAGTCAGTGACTGCTTTTGTGGAGTGAGAATCAATTACTTATTGCTAAGGGAAAGAAAAACACAGTGAGGAGCATTGGGCAGATTTTCCAGTAATTTCTGTGCAGGACATCACATGAATCTCATCTGTACAAGAACTTACTGCAACCAAAGGAACAAATGACCAGTGGTGCAGGTAGCAGTGCTCTTGGAGTGATGAGGACCATAGCCAAATACTTTAATTAAAACCCAGATCCTCATAGTGGCATATTTGTTTTAAAGGATGTACTTTTAGTCTCAGTAAAAGCTATTCAGAAGCCAAACTGCGCCAGCTACAACATCCTCATCCACATGAAACTCCCTAGTATGGAAACAACAAGCTAGCAGATGTCTGTAACACAGACAAGAACTTGAGCTGGGAGCACACAGGTTTGTAAAAGGATCTCTTGCAAGGCTCTTGTCATCAGCACTCCTGGATGTGTTAATTCAGGGTTTCCAACAAGTGCATCCGTTCCCTCTAACCCAGCTGCTGTCCAGATGGCCAGGATGAGCCCATGGGGTTGTTTCATCAGCGCATGGCTGGCAGGACAGCAAGACACGGCTTTACTGTGCCCCTGGGAAGCAGGCAGAGGTACAGACACGGCCCCAACCCACAGGCTGCCAGGCTCAGTGCTTCACAAGCCCTGCACAGAGAGGCTGTGCCGTACAACAGGCCTTTGTGAAAGGTCTCCTTAACAGCTATAACTCCTTACAAGTTCTTCCCTCCTCACTTTGCCTCACAGCAGCCCTTTGCAGAGTCCCTGCTCTACCAGCAATCTGTCCCACCAAATGGTGCCACCCCTTCAGTTGCTGGGATTATGAAGTGCTTTGCTGTCCTGCAGAGGCAAACAGCTTCTGCTCCACTCTCTGCAGAGGTACCAGGCTTATCCCAGCCTAAGAATGACCCCTTTGATTAAAAACACTTGTTGAAACACCAGCAGCAACTCACTGCGCCAGAGCAGGCACTGAGGAAGCAAAAGCCCCCCAGTGAATACACTGGATTTCATGAGAATCCCGACTTCCTCCCCAGTTCAGTTAAATATTTGCACCCAATGCACTGGAAAGATTTTATGGCCACATTATATGCATGGAATAGATCTTGCATTGATCCTACTGGGTAAACCAGGAAGTCAGATGGATCAGTATTTATTGGCATTGTGAGTATTCTCCCTCCTCCTCTTCCCCCTCCTTCATCTAGCAGATTTCCACTGGAGCACTCATGTCATTTCTCAGGTGCCATAAAACTTACCTCAACCCTACACACCCGTGTTTATGGTGAACACTGTATATCAGATCAGTAGAAAATGGTATTTTAGTTCAACTTGGTGGTTTTCAATGAATCACCAGCCTCCTGTGAATATCACTGCACTATTTTGGCATGGCACTTTTATGCCTTGGCTTTAGAATATACAACAGCTAGCTGCAGGTACTTGAAACTCCTCAGCTCAACAGCTGTCCATACACAGCTGCAGCCTCTGAGCTCATAGCAGAAAAATGATAAGGAAATGGAAGGAAATGGAACATTCCTTGTTAGCAACCATTACAGTATTTACTGCACCTGGAGCAGAAGAGGGGTGCTGCATGAAGAACAAAACACTGGTACACCCCAGTTTTACCAACCTTTACACAGGGCTCCACACTAGTCAGCTTGGTTGGGGAGAGGAGGTGGATTCGTGCAGAAGGCAACTGTTACAGAAATACCAATGAGAAGACTTCTGCACACCTTCATCTGAAAGCACAAGGAGTTTGGTTGAAGCCAGATTTCATCTCAAATGCACCCCATGGGTTCTCTCCAGTCCTCAAACACTTTGGGACTTCCCTAACTTTGTTTTCCAGCTCTTTTGTTAGTAAACCTTCAGCACAGACCATCCCCACACCCCCTGACCTCTCTCTGCTTCTCTCATTTAAGCACCTTACAAAGCTTTAATTATCAGACTAATTATGCCAAAGGCAAATTTAGACCTACCTAACCATGACTTTGAAATGCACCAAGAGGAAACAAGGGCTCATTAAAGTGAGATGCTGAGGAGTGGAAGAACCCATTCCCTACAAGAAGGAAATTAGGACACTCTCCTTCCCCTTTCCCAAAATAATTTGTGAAACAAACCTGAGTTTTGCTGCTGGTTACAGGCTTCTTCATCAACAAACATGGCTCAGAGATTTCCAGGTGCAGTTTTATGCATCACCACTTCAGATCATCACTGATGGACTGCCTGAGGTCATGCCCATTCCCCTCTCATGCATACCCTCCCATGGGAGCACCATCACCTCTGATGAAGGAGATGATGTGCCTGCACATTTGGCCTTGTTTGTCTACAGGCACCTGCTGGAGGTGAAAAGCTCTGTCCTGCTCTGTCATACCCAGCAGTCTCTGTACCCGTTTGCAGGAGATTTTGCTGTTCGCAGTGTATGTTCATGCCCAGTGAGCTCTGACTCATCCAGGCTGAGTTTTTGAAGCCACACAGAGACACACAGTCTGGATTTCCAAGGCAGATTTGGCTGCGTTGCAGTGCCATTGCCACAGGGTGCAATTTGCCTTTCACCCACCACTGCAGTAGAAGGGTGGGTGAGTGTCTTGGGGTACACAAGAGTATCAGCAGGACTTACTCTGACCCAGGACTGAGCAACTGGTGAGCATCAGCTTTAGGGGGTTTTTCATACTCGCCAGTGCAAGATTCCCAGGTGAGGATTTTTGCTAAGGCAGCCTCAGGATTACAAGAAAATTGAATGGGAATTTAAATGACAATGGTTGTGCCTGGATGTTGGCCTTAGGAATGTAAATGCCCTTCAGGTGTTGCCAGGGTATTCTACTCCACATAAATCGGAAATGTTCTTTTCCCAAAGGTAACTTAGACCTCAGCATCCTAATTTCCACCAATGCCTATTGAACCTGGGCCTCTCAGAGCCTGTCACCTCTGGTTTAGGTGTGGATCCTCAAGCACTGCTTATGTCTGAGGTGCTCTACTTCCCAACAGCAGAGACAGGTACTCTTTAAGGGCACATCCAAACCCAGCCAAGAAACGAAAGGCATGGAAAGGAAACTGGACTTTGGTGCCTAAAGAGGTGACAACCCAGAGACAAACATTGGGACACGTTTCTCTATCAGCTCTAAATATTAAAAGGAAAAAGCCTCATTGGTGTCTTATGGGTTTTTGCGCTACTTCTGGCTAAATCCATATTAAAGTGATGCTCTCAGCACCCGCACCCTCACACACCAGTAGCTGACCATGGCAGCCACTCTCAGTCACCATTTATCCAGTTGAACAGTTTGTTCTTTTAATCTTCCCTTCTAAATCCTTCAAGTTCTTTGATCACTTCTGTTGGATGTCCCCAGCTCCACTGTGATAGAGCTTGCTGGCATTTGGGTACTCTTGATAACAGCACTTGTAAGTTAATAGAGTCATGCCAGGAATGAATCTGCCTAAATTTATAGGAACATTTGCAAGAAGCTCTAATCCCTCTTCAAGCGGCACTGGGAGCACCACACCTGGGCTTCTGCATTTGGTTCTCCATGGCTAACCACTAAAATCTGTTGGGAAATGGAAAAAACTCTCTCAAGGCAATTAAAAGCTGGATTGTGTCTGTCACTGCCATCCATCCCCTTTGTTACCAGCATGACAAGCTGCAGACCTCAGCCAAATTGCTTTTCCTCCGCCAGTGCCAGGTTTCTTTGCTCCCCACCTACCCCCATTTTCTGACCCAGCTGCTGCTGCTGCCCAGGTCTCAGGTCCTACTCCATGCCCACAGCTCCCAGCAGAGAACCTGCACTGGGCAGGTCATCCCAGCGAGGAAGCCTCCTTCCTGCCCATGCAGGGGCCGGGCACTGCTCATTTTCCTCATACCAACTGCAGCACTCGGACAAGCACATTCCCATGTTTCACACCTCCAACCTCTGCACCTTTCTGCTGGTCCCTTTGGAGAATTATATTACCTTCACAATTCCAAAGCTGTCCCACAATTCTCTGCCCCGTGCAGGAAGAAATGCCCCAAGGGAAGGCACCTGAAGCCTGCACCAGCAACCAGCACTCTGTTTGCTCAGAAACCCAAGCCAGGTAACCTGGGGAAGACACAAACTCTCAGGTGAACACACAGCCCCTTTCAGGGCCCATTTAGATCCCAGGAAGAATGTGTTTTTAGAGAAGCAGCCCACTGCATCACACAGGCAGAAAGCAAGCTGCTCGAGGCTGTCCATTTCTTCTGGCTGTCAGGGGGTTTCAGCTTTGGTTTATAGTTTTCTTTGGCTCTATAAAACACTTTGACACATGCTGCTGACCTCTGCCTTGCCTTCTATTCTTTTTCCACCCCCCTAAGTGAAATGCCACTTGGAAAGGCATTGAGGCATCACTGCTAAATTGCACCTACCGTTTGTGCAGACAAGCATGGAGTGAATTTACTCCCATTTACCAGTTCAACATTTAATTCAGTTCAGTCTTGGGAGAACAGTGACAAAGCCCTGGGCTGAGCGAGGCACCAGCCAAGGAGACACACACACACACCTCTTTGCCATGGGGACCTCCGCACTGCTCTCATTTTCCCCTTTCTCTTGATGGCTCTGTTCATTTTACAGGTATCACTGGTTTTCACCTCATTCTTTCCAAGACCCAGGGCAGGGGAAGATGAGCAGGAGGTACCACAGAATCTTCCTGGCTCTGTAGCATAAGGTTTATGTTTATGATGCACTTTAACCTGCTCCAGCCAAAACCCCTTCAGGTGCAGAGAAACGAATCTGCTTTTCTAAACTTCTCTGATCCAGGATCAGAGGCAGCTGAGCACTGGTCACTGACTCTTCCTATGCGGAGCAATCACTGTTCTCATTGTGCTAGACAAAGCCAGGCTTTCTGCAGCGCATCCACAGCTCCACAGGCCAAGGGACAGACAAGCCAGCACAACACAGAACACTGCCTTAGCTCCAGTTATTTTTGTGCCATCAAACTCCAAGATTTACCTGTGGTAAATAGAAGTGTTTGGATGTGCCTTGGATCTCTGGCACTGAAACACTGAATCCCAACTGCAATGAAGGCAATAACCGATATAGAACTTTCTATCCTTTTCTACCCCCAAAATTGCAGAACCAATCAATCAAACCAATCAGATTTGAGTCGATCAAAGCATTTACTAAATGAACATTAGCAATCTTGCAGAAGGCACAAACCAGTTTGTTTTGACATTTTCAAATGACAATTTTGATTCCTCAAGCGCAATTTAATTATTTTGAAATTTTGTTTTACTAAAAAAAACCCCAAAATAAAACTTTCAACTAAAATGAAGTTTTTCACTTTTGCACAAAACCTTCAAAAAGCAAGAAACACTTTAACAGTATTAATCTGAGCTAAAGCAAAACTCCTGTAGTGGAAGAAAGAGCAAATGGACAGGAGAGCACTTCAAACCTGCTGATCAATGTACTTGCAGAGCATGCACTTGCATGGGGAATCCTTTGTGGAGCTGTGCCACAGTAGCTGGGCTGGGCAGTGGAGCAGCACAGCCCCTTCATGGATGCACTTGACCCTTAAAACAGAGCAACACAGCCCCTTCATGGATGCATTTGACCCTTAAAACAGAGCAACACAGCCCCTTCATGGATGCACTTGACCCTTAAAACAGAGGAAAGGAAACCAAAATTGCTTCAAAGTCAGTCCTGGCCCCAGCAATCACACCATTATTCCTCATAGGTTTACACTGTGCCTCTGTACAGGGTGGGCATGGCCCAGGCTGTTTAAATGAAGGGATTCTGTCCGTTCAACCACACCTGGGGCTTTGGTGCTCCCTGAGCCCAGCACCCTGCACTGCAGAGCCTGGGCTCACCCCAGCACCCAGCACTCACTGTGGGGACCTGCAGGCACCAGGGCAGCATCAGTCCTGGCTGGCAGCCTTTGCTTTAGGGCTGGTTGAGAAACAAAAGGTTTTGAACCCAGTGCCTCATTTCACCCTTGGGCAGTGCCCCCTGCGCTGTGTTTTGGAGGTCAGCCCTGCCTGACCCCAGGCAGGTTTGTCCTAAGGCTGCAATGACTTCTTCACCTCTGGCTCAGCTCAAACCCCCCAGGTGATTTCCCCCTCCTCCCCAGGTATTACTGAACAAAAGGTGGAGGAATAGGTGGTGTGCGGAAAGGAAGGCGGCTGCGAGATGGCTGGCTGCAGAGGACATCAGTAACGGGCGCGAAGGAGAAGGGTAGAAAATGTATTTTCATGTACTACAGATACTGTTCTTCAGAGACAAATGATACCAGCAAACACAAGCTCCCTGCCAAGATATAAATATCAAGCTGCTGATACAAGCCTGCTCTTGCTGGTGGCTCATTCAGCAATTCAGAAGCGATGCCAGTGGAGGTGCAGAATTACAGATGTTGCCTCCGATGTCACCCACAGCAAAGGTGCTGAGGGGGCCATTTATTTTCCAGGAATAGCAACACCATTACTAAAAACTTCCATGGTGACATTGAGCTGTTCAGGTTGCACCCACTTGTTTCTTTTAAAGGTAATATCAGGCTTCACTTGGAAACATATTAAATTACAGACATTTTTCAAACCCAGAGAGGCTGAAGTGAAGCGACCAACATACTCCACTAATGCTGCTTTGTCTTTTCATCTGGGCGACACACTTGCTGCCTGCCTTCCTGCTGACCAGCAAGTGACCATGTCTAAAATACCGTGCTGAAAGAGCTGTGCAGATGAAGGATATTTCAAGATTCCCAAAGGGAAAGGATTTGCATGCAGTCTATTATTAATCAAATAAACCAGGGTGCCAAGCACAAAGTGAAAAGGAAATACTTAGAGGATCTATTCTCTGCCAGTCTGAAGTAAAAGGAGAGTTGGCAACTGAGACAGAGACTTTACTGGAAGACAAGCTTCTATAGTGCTAATCCAATCTCATATTTAAATGCTTTGATTCTCACAGCCATCAGAAACCTCAGCAGACAAAGGATGTGTAAGAGGATCCATTAGGCAGAGAAACCAGGGAATAGAGTGACTGTAAAGACTCAAAACATCTCGAGGAGTGGAAAGAGCATTTAGCTTATCCCCTGCAAACAGAACCACACGTGGCTTGCCAGTGTTGGTCTGGTGTTGATTTTAGCGCTGTGTACTCCTTGATGCATTTGTAACAACATGGTTTTACATGGGTCACTAGTCCATTAAATACAACCCAGCACCAGGAAAGGAGGAGTCTGTGCAGGTCTGAAGGGGAACCATCAAACCATACCAAGATATCTGCACTGTGACTTCTCAGTGCAGCTGGGAAATGGCACATCCCTGGCTCTGCTCACCCCGCAGCAGACACAGTCTGCAAGGGGAGGGAGGGCCTTGGGGTACAATCAAATAGTTACAAATACCTTTAGGAAAATTAAACACACCCATTCCCAATGCGGGCTTTCAGACACCCAAGCGTACACAGGCACAAGCCCATAGAGAGATCTCAGGGCAAGCAAAGCATCTTCACCACACAAATCAAGCTGGGTTCATCCTCTCCCTGACCTTGATATCTTCACCTGAATGGATGTGGGATGAGAACACACACTTGCACATGGAGGGAAGAAAGGCTGAGCTGAATGCTCACAACAGAGGCAAAAACTTGCACAAGAAGCCAGGTCAGGAAACCAAAGCAGCCAGGTTCTAAGGGGAGTTTATTTAATGAAACTCAGAGAGACTGGTCCTCATTTCCTAGCAAGTGTAAACAACCCATCTGATGAGCATTAACCACCCTTGCACACCTACAGATGCTTTTCAGGCCCAGAGGATTAGTTTCAACACTTTGTGCAAGACCAGAGCACAAAAGCAATGCTCAGTTCAATAAGGAAAATCTGAGGAAGACCATTCCTGTTGATAGTTCAAACTTTCATTTGAAGTGAAGGATACAGTCAATGGAGGGGGGGAAATGATACTGACTGCTCTCTGCAGCCATAAGATTGTGTTTGTAGTTTAATGATGCCAGTAGATTTACTGAAATAACATTAATTGCTTCCTTTAAGTTTAATTTTTGATACTATCACAAAGGAAGAGATAACATTGGTTGTATCACTGTTAAAAAGGCCTTCTTAGTATGTGGGGTTCAGACATGGCAGATTTTAGAAACTAATGGCCAAATTAAGTGATATTAAAGGCTCTGGCAAAACATGAACACTAAGAAATGGTGACCCACATGCGGCTGTGCACCACTACTCCTGCCCTCACACAAAGCCTGTATGGTGCACTGTTATCTCTATGTATAATTTATTAGAGAACCACCAGGGAATTCCCCTTTACACTCAACTGCTGAAGGTAATGGATGTGCAGTTACAAAGCAGAAAGCCTCTTGCCCTGAAAGGAGCAGCCCCTCAGCTTGCGGGGTCACTGGTCAGAGTTCAGCCCTGGGACCCATCCTCACACACACATTAAGGTACAGAAATCAACTCTATCATTCTAACTACATGGCTTTGTTTCATTGCAGCTATGGAAAGGGTATTTCTGTTTGTAAACAAGCCATTGCACCCTCTTGTGCTGTGCTTTCCTGAGTACAGCCACGTGTTTTTAATGAAATAATGCATTCCTGCTGCAGGGAGGTGTCTGTGGTTTACACTGATTGTGCATCACAGGGAAATGATGAAGCCCTTCACTTAAACGACTGTGGCAAAGCAGAACATGACAAATGGATGTGTGGGAGTTGAATGTTCTTAATTTTCCAATTAGTGCTTCAAAAAAAAAATGACTAGAAACAACCCAACACAAAACCCTAAAGCAGCTTTCAACAAAGAGCCCAGCAAACGCAGCAGCCCCATGAATATCATACTCAAGCCAAGCAAGTGCTGAGCTCCCTCCCAGCATGCCTTCATAATCACTCCTCTTTCTGGGAGCATATTCAGACCCTACCTTCCTCTTAGATAGTAGGGACTGAGCATCAAACACCAGCTTTCACAGTGTAAAAGCTAGCAGCTTCCCATAGCAATGTGCTGGTCAAGCAGAAGAAAGGAAAATGAAAGCAAAAAAACCCCCACTTAATTCCATTTCCATCGTGTGCCTCAATTCCCATTTCTTTTGGCAATCACATTTTGACCCCTGCTGAAGGAAGCCATTTCCCCCCAGCCCACAGAGCTTTGCTGAGCTGCAAACACTTCCCATGCTTTCCCATTAGTTTTTCAATATGGAACTTTCAGAAGTTCCTCCTGAAGCAGCATCTGTCCATGCACATATCCAAGTTTCCTTCCTGAAGTTTACCTGCCAGTGCCTGTTCCTTCTCCACACTCCACTGACCAAGTTTGAGGTGCAAATGAATAAATGCATTTTAGTCAGGGTTGTGTTTCAGATGTAAGTACATAATTAAACCTGCATGAACCCTATGCCATTCCTCCCTTCAATTTACCTTTAACCCCTTCTGGTAACACCACCAGCATCCTACAGGCAGCTGTTTGGGGGGTTTTCCCCAGTAATTCTTTGCAATAACAGCACTGGCATCACCAGGTGTACTCCAAATATTCCACTGTAACCATGTTCTCACCCCACCCTACCAGTGAGTGGCACACAATGAAACTAAAGACTGATGTGCTGATGCTCCAGCCTTTCCCATCTTGAGGAGGATGCTCATAAGCAGAGACCCAGATGGGCTTACTCCCTCTGAGCTAATGTCCTGTACAGACCAAAGCGTATGAGCTGAAAAGCAAGAGATATGGAACACATTTCAAAGGCATGCTAACAGCTACCCTTGATAAAGCAAAGCTGAGATAAACCAGTCCTCAGCCAAAAGCCAGCAGCACGGGTCAGGCAGCAGCAGACAAATGCAACAGGGAGCACACAGGGCTCAACCACAACCCCAGCCACCTATTACCAGGGCCGCTCTACACCCATGATGATGGATAATGAAATTAAGTAGCAATTAGGGTTGGGTTAACCTCTGAAGGTTACAGGAGATCCTTAAAGCTATGCAGAGACACATAAACTACACAGCATCTCCTGATTTATGAGCCTAAGCTGGGAGCACTGGGTCAAGATCCCCTTTCAGCAACTACCCAAGTGAATTCTCCCAACAACCCATTTCCATCCTTTACAAGCCTCCACATCACTGCATCTTGGGCTTAAAGATTTACTTTTTATAGTGTTTCCAAAGACCAGAAGCATAGCACTGTGTAAGGATAGAGACAAGCATGATATCAGAAAGAAGTTCGCCTGTCTACAGACATCTCTGACTTGGGATATGATGCAGATAGAACACGGATTCCTGTTCTATCCAATTTCAGCTGCTTCCATAAGGAGTCTAAATAAATATTATCTATATAGGTTTGACATCTGATAAGGATTTTACAGGACTTGTCCTGTCCAAGCCACCCCAGCCTCAGTACAGCTCCTTGAACTACTTCCTTGCAACAGCAGCAAAATCTGCTTGCTTCCCCCTGGCCCTTGCAGGTCACCCTCAACAGATGCAGTGCTCCCTTCTGGCCTCTAAATCTGCAGGCTTATCTGAGCCCTTGTACCTGTGCTGCTTTAAAACCAGCTGGGCTGCTGTAGATCATCTGCTGGAAAAGGAGATGCCTCTTAAAAACAGTTTGAAAGTGTTGAAGCATTATGACTTCATTGTCAGATTTCAAAAGTCCTGTTTTGTTTTCTTAAACCAAGGCCATTACAGGGACATATTTTATGTTCAAACTATTATCTATTATCTATACATTTCTCAAACTAATTTTTCCTCAGCCGACTCCTTGCAACCAGCAACCCAACGCATTAATCACCAGGTTAAACAAATGAGTAGGATATTCAATAGCCAGGATTGCACAGATCACTCAGGCCCAAGTTCAAGAAGAGTTCCTGAGGCTGTTCACTGAAATAGACCCCAGTTACCCGTCACCACTAATCACTTCACAATGCATTCAGAATCATCATCTCAACCACTCATTTCCAGAGCTTTATGTGCTACCAGAAGCTCTCAGGAACATCTTCAGGGAGCACTGAGGAGCAACGGCTTCCCCAGAAAGCTCTTTAATGGACCTGGGAAACAGGAGTCTCACAAAACCTTGCTCTTAAATGGACCTAAAAATAATTTTGCTCTGGCACCAAAACAAGTCTTTAAAACAGAAATGTTTAAAAGGTACAAACCCCAAAGAGCAAAGGGTTCCTCAGTCCAACAGCTTCAAACACCACTGCATTTCACAGAGCTCCAGCATGAGCTGCAGGAACCCTGCCTACCTCCATGAGGACCTTTTAGCTGGGAGTAATGAGCTCTCTGCTGCTCTCCTTGGGCCACTCCTAGTGCCAGGTGACTCCAATGGACTGATTGGCTCATCACTTGAGGTAATTGGGGTTTTCTGTGTTGAATAACTCACATGAATTTTAACAACCCTTCCAAAACCGTGGGCCAAACCTTGTTCAGAGTTGCAACCCCATAGAAACACTGGATTTCACCTTGGGAGTGGTTGATAAGCAGTGCATAAAATTACCCCTCTAAATCCCCTGTGTTCAGACATTCAGACAAGAGATGCCCCCGAGCAGAGGGTGCTGGTGCCACACATGCCCTTGCACCATCCTTCTGCTGCAGAACCTCCCATCCCACTGCCCACAGCAGGCCAAGTTCCTGGGGTTTGTTTGCCAGGTGAAGGCAAAGCAGTCTCAGGCAGTTGCACAAGAATACAGGTTCCCTGTATCCCCCAAACTCCTCTGGTATTAATGAAGAAGGGATTGGAATTTCTATCTTCTGGCACTATGGAATTACTTTTTTATTATTTAGATCATGTGTTGAATTTTGAACTGTTTCTCACTGACAGCTTGCTCAGAAACAGCATCTAACTGGCACGTAGAATGTTAGCATTGCCAGAATCCATTTCAATGGGCTTGATTTTATGCTTCCATGTGGCTCCCTCCTAGCCCTGAAAGGCTGATATCAAGAGTACAGACTATATCCAGGACTTCATGTAGCAGCACACGTTGGTACAGCCCATGCTGTGACAGAGGCACAGGAGGATCTGGAGGAGCAGGATCTCCTCCGCATTCCCTAGAGCACCAGGAGATGCTGCATTCAGCAGCACTGAGGAAAGTGAAGTGGGCTTCACTCCCAAATGCCTCGCCTGCAGCCTGTCCCGATTTCCATGTGCAGAGGAGAATCTTCTGAAACCTTTCTGATGGGTTTTCCAATAGAGTAGGGACTGAAGCCTTTTTTCTGCTTTCTAATTCACCTTTAACCCCCCAGCAGTCTGGCTTTGGGTATCAAGAGATGCTCTTCCTTGAGAAGCATGTTATGGTCACATGCAAAGGCTGCAGAAGTTCACTCAGCATCTGCCCACCTTCTGCTGCTTTTACTCTCTCACTCAAAAATGAGATTCGTGGATGTTACACATAAACCACAACCTGCCCCAGCTGGGATAGCACCCAAGATGCAGCTCCTCACTTCTCATCTGCCTCCGATCCTCACAACCATGGCACCGTCTTCCCCCATCACCCTTCCACCCCACTTCTGGCCCTTGCCCTGCTCAAGCCTCATGAGTCACCTCACTGGGTATTCCCTGTCCCCATCTCCCTCCACTGAGGCAGGACCCCAGGGGCAGGTACAGGGCACTGGGCACAGCTCCTGCTGCCTGGTGGGACATGCAGCACAAGGGAGCGGTGGCACGACTGAGTCACTGGTTCCCTAAGCTTTGCTTTCTGTTTATTTTTATCTCTTTTTTTTCTCCTTTAATTATTCTATTAGCATGATATTTTAAACGTCTTAACCAAAATAATGGATTTTTACTCTGGTATGTGCACCAACAATAATCACTGCTAAGTCTTGACAATTGCAATAAAATAAGTATCACTGCTAATGATACCTCATTTGTATTAAAGATGCTGCAGTAGAAGCAGTTTCTACAATCATTCTTTTACAATTCTTTCAACTAATGCTCATTCACTATCATAGAATCATAGAATAGCTCGGGTTGGAAAGGACCTTAAGATCACCCAGTTCCAACCCCCCTGCCATAAGCAGGG
>JBAFWW010044213.1:0-11986 GCA_036873685.1 Agapornis canus
TGGAGACCTCCTAGCAGCCTTCCAGTATCTGAAGGGGACCTATAGGGATGCTGGGAAGGGACTGTTCATTAGGGACTGTACTGACAGGACAATGGGTAATGGGTTAAAACTTAAACAGGGGAGGTTTTGGCTGGATATAAGGAAGAAATTCTTTCCTGTTAGGGTGGTGAGACACTGGAATGAGTTACCCGGGGAGGTTGTGAGTGCTCCATCCCTGGGGGTGTTCAAGGCCAGGTTGGATGGAGCCTTGGGTGGCATGGTTTAGTATGAGGTTTCCCTGCTGATGGGAGGGGTGTTGGTAGTAGATGATCTTAAGGTCCTTTCCAACCCTAACTATTCTATGATTCTACTGTATTTTGCAATATAATCCTTGCTTTCCTACTTATTTTAGGGAATTATGAATGTAAATTTTAACAGGTGATGACAGTGTGCACATCACAAGGGTTTCTGAGCCAAAATTACTATTGACAGTAAAATATCGGGATTTGATACTTGTTTTTAATGTTGTTCAGGGGGCAGATGGACTGCAGTGGCTGGATGTATGATGCTTTAAAAAATTGACTATGACAGTTGGATGTCTGATGCTTAAATAAGTATTATTCAGTTTCTAACAGAAGAGTAAAATAACCTGTTTACAGGTGCTGAGTTGATGGTCTGTTATTGCTCTGCAGTATATATGGTTTTTAAAATTAAAAGCTAAAAAAAAAAAGTCCTACTGCCTGACTGCTTTTTAGTGAGGCTTCAGTCTCTGAACACTTTCTGAACAAATTCTCGCAGATTTGCTCTTAGTGCAGTTAGAAATAAAGTTATTTGAACAAGGCAGCCTATTCAGTTTGGATGTACAATTTCTAGTGATCTACAAAACTAAACACTTATCAAAGTTGTAATTTACCTTGTTCCCAGAATTAAAGGAATGAAAAATTCTTCTCAGCTTATTGGGTCTGTTGAAGAAATAATAGTATGTTATTTAGACTTATCTTCAATGGCAGACAGACTCCATAAAGTTTTTGTAGCACAATTATTAATGTGGTTCTCAAATATTAGATGAAAGTTCCTTTTAAACTGAGGTTGAATAACAAGACAAATATTACTGGTTCATCTGATATAAAATACTTCAGTGTAGAATAACTGGCCATACTAGTTCCTGCAAGAGATGAAATAGAATTAACCTTCCTGGTGGGTAATCATTGTTTTTTAGAAGATAATGATAGTCAATTGCTGTATTTTTAGAATAGAGACTAATGATTAGGAAAAGAGATTAAGGTAGGAGATGCAATTCTGTTTGATTTATATTCTGATAGAGTCAAAAAACTAAAGCAACCCAAAAAACCCAAACCAAAGCCCACATAGTTTATATTAATTGAGTCAGTTGTGAGCCAGAAACAATACTAACAATATCATAGAATCAAAGAAAGGTTGGAAAGGCCCTTAAGGTCATCTAGTTCCAAACCCCCTGCCATGAGCAGGGATGCCTCACACTAGACCATGTTGCCCAAGGCTCTACACAGTGTATGAATATAGTTTTGCTTTGACTGTGCAGGCTAAAGCAATATAAAAAAACAGTTTTGTTAACTGTGCTGACAAGAATGTGTGTTTTCTTACCTTTCAGTAGCTCAGATTTCAGGCCCGGTAATACAGTTACTAATATAAACGGCTTCAAAATACTGGAGCCAGTAAGTTTATGGAAAACTTGTGTGTGAAATGATAGGATTTGCAAGCTTTCCATTATTAGATTTGGTTTGGGAACATCAGTCTCTATAGCCCTGAACTGCCAGCAACCTTCGTCCTTTATTTGACCTTCACTTAAAAAACAAAAAAAAACAAACAACCAAAAAAAAAACCCAACCAACCACCCAAACAAAAAAACCCAGAACAAAACAGCAACAAAAAACCCCAAACCAAAAGGTGTATGTGAAATAGGAAAGTAAGTGAATGTTGGTTAATGGTTGTGTCTTTTTCTAGAGCAAGGAAAAAAAAATCTCAGATAAATGAGATGGTGGACCTGGATTTGAATGCTGCGTAGTGTCTTGTAAATTATTTATCAGAGCAAGCCTTTCTGAAATGCCTAACACACTGTTATATCAAAGGGAAGGAGAATAGCATAGTTGCCAAGAGGAGATTTTTGCTGCATTCCACTAAAAGAATAATCTTTCTTTTACGATTGTCTATATTAAAGTAGCAGTTTAGAAATGTCCACAAGATGCTGCAAGTGAACAGTTGTGTTTGGATCATTTTTCTGCTGATGATTATTGGTGTAGTCAGTTTTTTTGTTAATACCATTTTGTTCCAAATACAGGTCTGTTTATAGTAATGGAACAGAATTATATCTTGCTGGCAAGGATAGTAGCTAACTAATTTTATTGTATTTGTTGTTTTTAACTTGCAAGTCAAAAATTTGCAGGTAATTGGTATATCATTTTCGCCTGTAGAACTACTCATCTCATTTAATGCTGTCCTGCCAAAACTGACAAAGAACATCAATTATTATTTTTTTTAAATAAATAATGACTAAACTGGAATTCTGCCAGTTTTGTAACTTAAGTTATTTTTATCCAGGCAATATTGTTATCCAATATTTCAGATATCTGTATAATCCATAGTGGAGGTCTTAGTAAGACTAAGGAACTGCAGATGATTCTTGTTCCTGTTAGATATAAGAAGGTAATATTGCAGTTCCATTTTGTAGTTTATGGAAGAGAACAGACATCTCCATACTTACGAAAAGTCTTTGGCTCTGGACATCTTTTATGTATGTTCTTTGGGGTATGTCAAGTATGTCAATATTCCAATAATTGGGTTGCTTAGCAATGAACAATGAACAGACATTCTGAGGATTAAGCTTTCAGAAAAAGCACTGTGTCTCAGAGTATGCATGGAACTGGTTGTAGGCTAGGGTAAGGATATGTTGTATATCAAGTGCACCCTCAGTAAGCTTGCAAATTACACCAAGTTTGGTGGGAGTGTTGATCTGCTGGAGGGTAGGAAGACTCTGCAGAGGGATCTAGAGAGGCTGGAGAGATGGGCTGCAGGCAATTGTATGAGGTTCAACAAGGCAAAGCGAACTTAGGCCACAAGGAACCCATGCAACACTCCAGGCTTGCGGAAGATTGACTGAAAAGCTGCTCAGTGGGAAAGGACCTTTGCATGGAAATGATGGAATTGCTGTCCCTGGAAGAGTTGACAAATCATGTAGATGAGGCCCTTAGTGACATGGTTTAGTGGTGCATTTGACAGTCCTGGGGTAATGATTCAGCTTGATGATATTAAAGGTCTTTCCCAACCTGATTGGATTCAATGATTCTGTGTTCCTCCTTGATGGGTAGCTTTTGGGGATCTGTAGCTTGATTTAACATAATCCTAAAGCTCAGTAATATAAACCTAATTTCAGTATTTCTGTATTACGTTGTGCTGAAGTATAAGAGCGTATCTACATGGAGCTGATACCTTCTCAAGAATACCCTTAAAAATAAACATTCTCCACTTCCAGAACTGTAATGGAATACAGATTTGTAGGTCAAGTGAAGATTGTTAACTTTCAAAGTATTGTGGCATAGAGTGGAAATACAAACAATGAAGGTGAAACCAACAGTTACTTTGATACACAGGACTAATAGCATTGCTTAGCTAAATCTGGAAAATATGAATTTGCAAAAAAAAAAAACAAACAAAACAAACCAGTTTTAACTTTTGAATTGTGATGCTAGCTGGTAGAAGCCAGTCTGTGAATGTACTCTTATTATTTCAGTATCCCACTTGAAATAGTTGCATATAGATTTATTTGTTACAGATCTGCCTACAAATAACTTTTATGTAGGCATTAGTATGTGGATATTTTGGATGATGCAGGTAAGCAGTTAGTTACAGAACAGTACAGAAGCTGCTTTGGATTATTTAATCTCTGATAGTTTGTCCCATAGCAGATTAAGAAGATACATAGATATGTATTAATTCTTGTCTTTCTCTGAGTTCTGTGTATTGCTGACAAACACTGAAAGATTTGTGTGGGGTTCTTTTTATTCCAGTTGTATATCATAGCTGAGGGCACTCATCAGTCTGGAATGGGTAAATGTTGAATCCAGTGCTTTTACCCTAAAATGGTAGTTTTAATGGGAGGTGTGAGTTGCATTGGATGGAAAAGTAATCAAGTCTTACATTTGAGAATTTTTTTTTAGGGAGGTGGGGGATGTGTGGTGTTTGGGAATTTTTGAGGGTGGTGTTGTTTTGGGGTGGTTTTTTGTTGTTTTGGGGTGTTTTGGTTGGCTGTTTGTTTGTTTGTTTGTTTGCTGGCTAACTCTGTCTTATTTTTAAATCTAGCCACGAGCTGATCCCATCCCCATATGTAGCTTTTGTTTGGGAACGAAAGAATCAAATCGTGAAAAAAAACCGGAGGAGCTTTTGTCCTGTGCAGACTGTGGCAGCAGTGGTAAGTTGGCTGAACTTAAAAGACTATAAATGTTTATATTAAAGTCTGTTTTTCAACTGTAAAAATATTTTGAACTTCTGAATATCATCCTCTCTTTGGATATAACTGGAAAACTACAAGTGAGAGGTGTGAATTCCTCTTTAGGCCGAAAGTATAGACCTGAGTAAATTAATAAGGGAACCACACTTCTAAAATTCAAGAATCTTATTGTTTGGGATCTGTGTTTGTCTGAAAACTGAGTTTTGCATTGTGACATCAAAAGATGATCAAGAATTTGGGTTGCACAGATTTGCAGCATTTTGGAAGCTGAGGAATAATCTTAATAATAAAGACATACGTAGCAGTCTTGCTGTTCTGTATCTTGTGTATCCAGTTCTTTTTGGTTAGTGTTTGTTCTTGTTTTGGTTTGGTTTTGTTTGGGTTTTGGTTTTTGGTTGGTTGGGTGGTTTTTTTGTTTTGTTTTTAATAAAGTTCATCTGTTACTCAAGTGAGAATTTGAATAGTATTTCAGGTAGCATAATGAAGCTCTTAGGCACCTCTTACTTGTCAGCCACAATGTAGTCTTTCCTGGTCCTATGTACTTCTCTCCTGTGTGTTACAATAGCTTTTGCAGACTCTGTGTGACTGTTGTGAATAAAGGTGCTCCCCTTAAAGTGATCAACGGAGCTAATATTGAAAATCAAATACTGTAGCACACTGTTGCTTTGTGCAGTGCTTGTACTTGGATGATACCAAATACATTCTTGGCTGAAGTTATTCCTGATTCACAGAGGGATTTGGCTAAGCAACTTAGGCAAATCTCTTCAGTAGCTCTATGCCATAAAGCTTTTCCTGGCGTAACTGTAGAGTTCTGGATGTGAAAATCCTCTGATCAGTTTAACTATTCTGAAAAAATCCCCTGTGGAAAATAGCTTTATGCTGGGAGAAGAATTACTTGGCCAGAACAGTTAGTTGAGTGGACTGCTTTTGTTTAGCTGTGCCAGTAAAAAGCCTTTTGCTCCCATAAGCTTACAGCTGCATTGGAAAAGTACTTTTGCTGAATCTTTGCAATGTAGTCCATCCTAGCTTAAAGACAAAACAGCAGTGCTGTTTAAAGTCACAGGCTGCACCATCCAACTGTTTGGTGCTACCCTTTTGTGTTGCTACCTGGTAGCATATAAACTGGGCTGAGAAAGAAAAGTAGTAGAAAGACAAGAAGCTTGATCAGGTCCCCAGTGCAGTTCATGAGAGTCATGCCAACTTCTCTACCAGAAAGAGAGAAGTGCTCAGGAGGAAAATGAGTAGACAGGCAGTAGGGTCTGAATAAGCCAGCGCTGCTTTTGAGAAGGCTGGAAGTGACAGTATTGTTTCAGTGTCTTTCCATGTAGTTGAAGATAGTCTGTCTTGGGTACTGTGATAGCTACGTAAGTGCTTGAATGAAAACAAGATAACGTGGATCAAAAATGTGTTTTCAGTTAATCGGTATATGCTTTTGTTTATGTGCTTCTGAATTTGTCACCCCAGATAAATCTTTTGTATTTTAGCAAGTGTGTTGGGTTTTTTAGTACATTTGAACAAATTATTAAACAGTGAAGTACACAAAACCAAGCCCCATAGATTTTAAATTGTCTGCCTTTAATGGTTTACAGGTTTCTTGTATTTTCAAATCTGTATGTTAATATTTGGAAATTTAATAGAATTTGAGCTTGGTTAGACTCTGGCATGCAGAGTTTACATTAATCAGGCGAGCTTCAATCTCAGCTACTATTCTGTTGTGTAATAATCCCCGAGTAGGTCTAAGATGCTTTACAACTGAAAGTCTTGACTTCCATGGATCAGCTTCCATTTGAATTAATGTTGATACATTCTCTCTGCTTCATTAAGACAAAATTATCTTTAATTAGTTCTTCAGATGTATTAGATACGAAGAATGAAATGTTGAGATTGCCAGTCAGGTCGCTGGATGGTTAAACTTTAGCTACTGATGCCTAACTAAAATAAAAACCCATCTCAGTGTAATTTATAAATTCCAAAACTTCATTCAAGTGGAGGTTTACTGTAATTGCATTTGTAATTTTGCACATTGTAGTGTATGTCAGAGCTGGTCTTGCTGTCTAACAAACATAAAGAAAATTGCATGTTGTGCACAGCAAGCAAATTGTACAGCTGGTCAGAGAGTAAATTGCAGTGCCCGCTACTGGCATATCTGCTTTGGTTTATGTTTCTGTGTCACTTTCTCATGTCTTTTCAGGTAATGTTTCTGCATTCTGAATACAGAGAGTATCCAGTTATCTGCACATTGCATTGATGTTAGTCTTATTTTATGGTGTTTGGAAGAATAATGTATTTGGGCAGTGGAAATGAAATGCACTCCTCTGTCACTTAGCACAGAGCATTTTCTAAAGGGAGTAACAAGTTGAAATATTAAAAAGAGGAGTTATTGGGGAACTATAATAAATATTTTTTTAAAGGGGGTGGAGGGAAATGGCTTAAAGTACCTGTACCTGTGGATACTGTCCTCAAGTTGTATGTTAGGCTGAGAAGGTGAGAGGGTTACCAGTCAAAGATAGGTAGGTGAAGTTGGGGAGCAGAATAGATAAGCATCAGATTCACATCAAGAGAAACAGGGACAGAAAATACCTTGAAAGGTCTGCAGAGATTGCTCTGCAAAGGATATACTTTAGGAATAAGGGGTATGGAAATAGTCTTAATAGCTGCTGTCTGTGGGAGGAGGTTGGCTAGTTGGATAAAAATGAACTGCAAAGAAACCTTCAGGTGGAAAAATTTACTATATGCCTGAGATAGGTGCACTGATTCTCTCTTCCTATAGGTAAAGTCAACCTAAGTAATAATTCTTTGTAACTAAAATGTTATCAAACACGAAGTGTTTTTTAGTGAATTATCTTGTTGTACATTAGTTCCCAACATGTGTATCAAAGTTAAAAATTACTGGAGATACTAATATATTAAATTTAGTATTGATGTAAGTGTTGCCACTTATACAATGCTTATTCTTTTAAAAGAATAGCTGTTTTGTCAAGTCCTTTGAGGAATAAACAAGGACCAAATTTGCTATGAGGAAACAGAAGCTTGAAGGAGTTGTCTCGAAGTCACAAGCAGTGAGATGTTCTGTCTTAATTTCTTGATCTCAACTATTTCTGCCACATCAGCGTATCAGAAATGTCAACCATCCCGGTTAGAAAAGGTTAATAATTAATTTTAAAGTGTTTATTTTCTAATAGCTTTATCTTAAAGTAAGCCTATATGTATTCCTAGTGGAAATTGCCAACTTTCAAGGGTCTTAATTCCCAGTAATCTTTTAAACATACACTACATTAAAATATTGATGCTTCTGAGGTTTAAAGGAAAGCCAGATGATTGAACCAGGAGAAATTACCATCTGAAACACTAAAACTAGAGATTGGTCAAGTGTTGAAAACCCCTGGACAGATGCATCAGCTTCTGGATATGGAGATGTTATGATCTCGATTTTCAGTTTAGATCAGTTAAAGCTGAAATACTGTGAATTTTGAAGCCAGAAACATGCTTTGCTTCTTCAACTCTCGAATTTAAAGAAGCTAGTCGTAAAATCACTGAAAGTCACACTGACTTCATTTAACTGACTGAAAGACAAAAACCTGTCAATTTTAATAGAAATCTGTTAAACCGCAAAATTAGTTAAAAGGGGTCCTTTTAAAAAGTGAAACCTGTGTTGATTACTACTTCATGTCTCAGGTGAATTACCTCTACCTGTTATTGTTGTGTTTGCACTATGTCAGTTTGTCTCCAAGAATGTGCGTACTGTCAGCTGTTACAGGATATTTTGAACTCTGAAAATTTCTATGCTGTCTCTGCTAGTGCATACCGAGGAAAGACAGTAAAGGAACATGGTATACGCATATTAATGATTCCCATTTGCAGTCTTCCAGCCTCTGGTTATTTGTTGCTCAGGGACTTGCAGTTGCAGGCATAATCTTCATATTTAATGCCGGTGTGGTTTGGGGGTCGCTTGTTTTTTATTGGTTTGGAGTTTTTTTCCTTGAATTTTTGTCCAATAGTAAAAGCTGACACTTAAGGATATTAACAAATGTATAAAGCTGTGGAACTGCTTGAATGAAAAGTGTTACATTGGTAGATAACAGAGAAATTAAGTAATCCTGTTACACCTAATCTGTGCATAGTTACCAGGCTGTGAGAATGGATGTTTTTATGTTTATAATTCTGAAGTTACTTAAGGCAAAGGTAAAATCAACAGTTTAAACCAGAATTTAATTGCTCCTTGAAGTAAATCACTTTTGCAGGGTAGATGACTGGAATTAAATGTACTTATATGGAGGTAATTGGTTTATGAATGCACTTTAATGTGTTAATACAGTTGTTAAGTCATGGTTGATGAAATAAGTCTTCCTCTGATATTGATTATTAATATCAGCCACTCTGGGACCTTTTTTCTTATTTCTTAGCAGATTTTTTTAAATGGAGTACTTTTTAAGCTTTATTGAAGGGAACAGTGTAGCAGTGAACTCAACTGTGCAGTTTCAAGAAAGTCACTTTAAGTGTATACTCAAGTTTAACCAAAGAAATTCAGCAACCTGAAACTGTATGCTAAGAATCAAATGGCAATGCTTTTTTAATATAGTTGGTTTTGAAGCTACCCTTTGACTTTATTATTGATTATTCTTTATGAACAGGCCATATTCCTGCATTTTATTTTGAGAATATGCTCGATTTAAACAACTGAAATGTTGGGTTTTTTTTAAAAATTTAACATAAAGGAGATTAAGCCTTGACTACCTACAGTAAAGGAAATAAAATCTGAAATTTGCTTTTTCTGAAGTGGCTTTTGCATTCCATCAGTCATCTTTGCAGTTCATGACTCAGGCTGTTAGAAGACAAAAATAGCAAATGCTCACGGATTAGCTTGCATTCGTGTTGTGGCGATCTAGCTCAGTCTTGGACTGAGAAACAGCAGGCAGAGAAAGCCTGAATGACTGTGACTAGACTCTTATCTAGAAGAAAGCACATGTCTTGACTCTGACAGTGAGAAGTAAGCAATGCAAGTCACATCACTACAGCCATCTAAGTGCAGATTAGCATCACAGATTCTTCTGTCTCACAACCTGTGGGTTGATGTTCTTGAATATAATACCAGCAAAAAGTGCTGGGAAGGCTTGTCCCTTTGTATTTAGCAGTGCTTTTACATGTTCTGGATTAAGGGCATACTCTGAAGTTGGCATATCACTTCCAGTATTGCCTAAAGTACTGTATGTGATCATTTTTCTGATATCTTGTATGAATTGGAAAAGCCATGTAGGCCTTCTAGGCTACCACGAAAAGAGGATGGTCTCACCAGGGAGTACTAGTTTTGTGGGAGGTGGCAGTTCAGCTTCCCTCATTTCCCCCACCCTGCCCCGTTTACAGTCTTCCTTTGCAGTAAGCTTTGTGCCAATCGCCTGCTTCATCTTTTTTCCTACTGCTCTGAAATTGTTTTGTAAATAATTAAGTTGGAATGAAAAATACACACAAACTTAAGTTTCTCTGGTAGATACACAGTATATTTAGATAAATAATATGGTTTTATCTTAAGGTTTTCTCTGTTTTATGTTGCCCTGCTGTGAAGAGGGACTGGGGTCAGGTTTGTAAAAATACTTTCTCAGAACCAATGGCAATTTAATATGCTATGGAAATAACCTAGTGAAAATAAAAATTCAATTCCAGGTGCTTGTGTAGACCATTCACAGGTGTCAGTTACAGCGGAAATAAGCTTCCTACTTCTCTTCATAAATGAGTTTTATGGCAGTTAGTCTGCATCTCTGTTTGAAGCAGATGAGTTAAATAATGTGTTGCAAAGTTCTAAAAATAGCTGGTGCTGGTGGTGTTTGCTGCCTTCTGTTGAACTTAAAAAATTGTCCTCCCAATCTTAAATCTCAAGCTGTAAATATTTTTGGGTTTTTTTAGGACATCCATCATGTTTGAAATTCTGTCCTGAGTTAACATCAAATGTGAAGGCCTTACGATGGCAGTGTATTGAATGCAAGACATGCAGTGCATGTAGGATCCAAGGCAAAAATGCAGTAAGTTAGACCGTTGGTCTGTTGTTTGGCTTTCCTTTGTTTGCCGTAACTCTGTACTTAGCATGTGCGAATATAATTCACTGATGTACAACTTCAAGCAATGCTTTATTAAGTCTTGTTTTCCTCTTCCTCTTCCTTCCCCTCCCTCCCCCCCACCTCCCTTCAGGATAACATGCTTTTTTGCGACTCCTGTGATAGAGGGTTCCACATGGAGTGCTGTGACCCACCACTTTCCCGAATGCCAAAAGGTGATAATAATAATAATCCTTTCAATGAAAATACTTTCATTCACAGTCTTTTCTCATACTAAGTGACCAAAAGCTCTTGACAGTGCTGCCTTTTTTTTTTCCCCATTGATAAAGAGTATGATTTCAATCATGTCAAAACCAGTTTTATTTTTCTTGAGATTTTTTTTTTTTTTTCTCCTTAGGAAAATAATAAAGGTCTGTGGTTATTGACCAGGTGAATTCAGTGTATATTGAGTTGTTTGCCAATCTATTAAAGGTGGAGTTTTACAGAGTTAAAGTGTTTGAAGTATATACACCGACAAAGAAATCCTTAGAGCAGGTGAAAGAGCCTGCTTCTTCATGCTTTTTGCAAGAGTAATTTTTAAAGCCAACCAAAAAAACCACTTGTGTCTTTGGGTTCTCTAATCTCTAGTTTTCTAATATATAGTACCTCACTTCTGCTCTCATATCCTTTTTTATGGCTTTCCATATTTAAAGTTATGCTAAAGATTTCTTCCAGTTTCTCTGCCTCTCCCTCCAAGCCCCCAGCCTTATCTATAATAAATAAGTCTTCAGACATAGTCATCTAACATAAAAAGGATGCCAAATTCAAGTTGCTGTATTTTAAAACAAACATACCTAGTTGTCATCTTTAGTCTAGATTGCTTTGTAATGCTCATGTTTACCCTGTGTTAATTGTGTTTGAAGAAAGCTCTAGGTAGTATAAAGAGGAACAAGCTAGAACAGAAATTATTCTGAAAACCCATTTGCTCACAGTATTTTCTGTGATCCTTGTTGCCACCTCTTTTCCCTTTCCCATGAGCACTTTGCTTTCAAAACAAATTTTAAAATACAGGTAGAAGTGTATCACATTTCTATGTCCACTTCCTCTTCCCTATGTCCTGTTCCTAAGATAATTTCTTGACCTTGTATACTTGCTATGTATCTTGACGTGCACCTTCAGAACAGGTTAAATAAACTGTGTACTATTCAACTTTCTTTTCCTTTGTGTAGGGATGTGGATTTGCCAGGTCTGTAGACCAAAGAAGAAAGGGAGAAAGCTACTTCATGAGAAGGCTGCCCAAATAAGGCGACGATATGCAAAACCCATTGGACGACCGAAAAATAAACTAAAGCAACGAATGTTGTAGGTTTCTCTTCATTGTTTTTTGGGTTTTGTGGTTGCTATGTTTGTTTCGTTTGGTGGGGTTTTTTCTGTTGTGTTTTTTTTTGGTTTGTTTTTTTTTTTTTTCCCCTTCCCCCCCACTTTTTTTAAGAATTTA
>JBAFWW010044213.1:13068-24757 GCA_036873685.1 Agapornis canus
CTGGCAGTGTTCAAGGCCAGGTTGGACGAAACCTTGGGTGGCATGGTTTAGTGTGGGGTGTCCCTGCTTATGGCAGGGCGGTTGTAACTAGATGATCTTAAGGTCCTTTCCAACCCTAGCTATTCTATGATTCTATGTGGTGCTGTGCAGTTTTCTATATTCTCTTTCCCTCTCTCTCCACCAGGTTCTTTGGTCTTGCCTATTTGGTCCTTTTCCTAAAATTCAGTGTATTTCCTAAAATTCAGTTGCTCTAGGAAAGTAGTACAGGACAAGGATGAAGAGTGGCACTACGTGAAAATAAAAGATGTAGTTGTAGTGGCTTATGAGAGCATGCTGTTAAAGGAAGAGTGGGTGAAACATTCTTTCACTTCTCCATTCTCCTCCTGACTAAATAACTTAAGAATCTGAAGGTCATTGAAATATCCATACAACTACTAGTGTTTTAACTGAAATTCCTGTATATCATTGTGTGTGTGTAATTAAAATATTTCATATATCTCTGGCTACCCCTCTGGTTTGTTTTACCCCTTTGAAAGTTCCTAAGCTTTCATCTGACATCTGTCTTTCCAAGGAACACTGTAGTTGGACATCTTAATGCCAATAATACAGTACTGCCATCTTCTCTAAAAATATGTCCCTGGTTTGGGTTCTTACAGTGGATTTAGCAGGAATATCTGTCTGACACAGTAATTTTGCTTCTCCTCTGGCCTCATGCATGTAAAAGAAAGGTTGGAAAGATTGTTTTACTGTTACATTTTGCTAATGGAATTCTGAGCTACAGTGTTTTAAATAAATATGCTAAAGGATGCAGAAGTCCTCTTAGCATTGGATAATGTTTATTAATATCTTTAGAGAGGTTTTATTTTCTTTGTAGCACATGAACCACATGAGCATAGTAGAGTAGTACTCGGGGAGTTCTTCGTAGCATATATACTTGCAATAGTGAGGGCAAATTTTCAGTACTTCAGCATCTAATACATGTAACAAGTAATCTTGTTTTGAAAAAATAGCGGTTAGGAGATGGGATAAGAGAAGAGGCTCTTCCTCACTGAATCCTGTTTGAAAGAGATGGTGTGATTCAGATGATAATGTCATACATGAAAGTGTGTGGTCACATGAGATACAGGAAGGTTAGCTAACGCCACTTAATTCTTTGTGTAGCACAAAGAAAACCTGTCCAGTAGTACTGGAATAATTTTTTTGCCTGTTGACCATCTGTAGAAAGCCTTTCATGGACAAATTACTGTGTAGGTTTAACTAAAACCAGGTGCGTGTTGGCCTCTGGCAGTGATGGTAATTACTACATGTAGTAGTGAGAATAGGTCTTATGGTGGACATAAGTTTACGGCACCAAAGGATTTGAAAGACTTTTGTCTTAGTTTTTGGTTTTGTTGCCTCTTAGAAGCTAACCAGATTTAAGGATGTGTGAGTGGAAAACGGGCTAGTTCTTAAACTGGTGGCCCTTGGAGTTTGGTAAACCAGATGGTAGCCCCAGGCTGTTCGGTCTCTAATTAGAACTAACCTGTTGGAATTAATTACTTCAGCATCTCAATTAAGAAGGCAGAATCTGTGGAAGAAAACTTTCTGCTGTGAAGTAAATAAGCTAACTTCAAAGAGCAGGATGGAAAAGGGAATGGAAGCATTTGATGCAACTATATAGCTTTGTTTGGATTTGCAATTTGATCATGCCTCCTGATAGCTATTTCTTTTACTTGCAAACATTTTTAAATGTTCTGTTTCTATATACTTACAGTATACTACTCTTCAGTGTATTCTTCAGTGATGTTCCCCTCTTCAGTCATTAGCAACAGCTAAACCTGTACTAGTTCTGTCAGAAATGTTGGTTTTCAGCATGCCCTTTTTCTCCCTAGCAGTTAAATAACATTCATTGCTATTCCTTCCTATGTTAGGCCTGACTGGTTTATGACTTTTCTGCAACTACCACTTGGTCTTACAGTTCCGCTCTTTCCTTTGCTATTTTTGTTTTTGCTATTGTTAAAATTTCTAAAGAAGACAGAGGTTATTTCTTTGGTTTTGTTGTAGTGCTTTTCATAAATAACCTCATTTTGCTTTTAGGTCTTCAGTGGTAATTTTTACTACTAGTTCTGGCATACATAATCCAACGAGGGTTTGGGGAAAAAAAAATAACGTTTCTTGAAAAAATGACTGTATTGCTTTATAGGATTAATAGACTTTCCCTGCAATTCAAACAAATACAGTCTGAAGTGTTTTGACATCAGTAACTTATTAGCACTGAACATGTGCATTTCTTTTGTGTGTACAATAAATTCTACAGTGATGGAACAGTTCTTATGCTCAAACACAATGCATTGGAGTTTTCCTCCAAATAAGCACACTTTTGCCATGTCTTTTGCTGTTGTCAGGTGGGAAGGCTGCATGCTTGGGAGATCCTGCTATCCTATCTGCTTCTACTTAAATGTGCTGGGAACTGCCTTTTAACATAAAAGGGGGAGGGATGATGACAAAAAGAAAAAGGAGAAAAATCAGTTGGATGTTACGTCACAGTGTGAAATGTATTTTGAAAGTGAATATGTCTTTAAATTTCTTTGTAGAATAACTTTTATAATAATATCTTGTAGAGTAACAATAAATAACTTGTGTAAACTGTAGTGCAATTTGGCAGTAGTTACAGGTTTTTAATGCTGATTTTTATTTTCCAAATTTTTTTGCATAGGTCTGTAACCAGTGATGAAGGATCCATGAATGCATTCACAGGAAGGGGGTCACCTGGTAGGGGTCAAAAGACTAAAGTCTGTACCACACCTTCATCTGGTCATGCTGCATCTGTGAAGGATTCAAGCAGCAGATTGCCTGTTACAGACCCCACTCGGCCTGGTGCCACCACCAAAATCACCACCACCTCCACCTACATATCTGCCTCTACACTTAAAGTTAACAAGAAAACCAAAGGGCTCATTGATGGCCTTACTAAGTTCTTTACACCATCACCTGATGGTCGCAGATCACGAGGTGAAATAATAGACTTTTCAAAGCACTATCGTCCAAGGAAAAAGGTCTCTCAGAAACAGTCATGCACTTCTCTTGTGTTGGCGACAGGTACCACACAAAAGCTAAAACCTCCACCTTCTTCACTTCTACCCCCAACCCCCATCTCTTGTCAGAGCCCCAATTCGAAAAAATCCAGCACTTCCACTTCTTGTAACTCTCTCCAAAGTTCTTCCAGTCAGTCAAGCGTACCTTCCTTTAATAGTCTTCCTAATAACAGTCAGCTAAAGGGACTCTTTGATGGACTCTCTCATATCTATGCCACTCAGGCACAGTCTCGAAAAAAGGGATACCCAAGTTATGCACCACCCAAGCATTTGCATCATAAACCAGAGCTATCTTCCACACCAAAATCTAACAGCCATTTCTGTGGAAAGAAAGAGGTTAGGAGAAGGTTTGTTTCTTGTGCCTGTACCTCTAGATGGACTACGTCTAGAGGGCACGTTTTTAAAGCAATTGCTCACCTCAAGAGAACAACTTTCCTTAAAAAACACAGGATTCTAGGCAGATTAAAGTATAAAGTGACCCCTCAAATGGGGACCCCCTCACCAGGGAAGGGGAGCTTGGCAGACGGAAGGATTAAACCTGATCAGGATGATGGTAAGCAAAGGTCAAAGCGCCAACCAAACCTGCGTCCCGTCCAAAACCAAAATTCTTATATTGTCACATAGGTCTTAGCTATTTCTCTTGTTCTTATTTCACTTTCATACAAAAGCAACAAAACTTCGATCTTTATCTAATGCTGACTAAATCTCCAGAACATTTTTTTTTTCTCTGACTAATACCACACCACCTTCTTATTATTTTTTGCATCTGTAGTGACACTAGGAGCCCCAAGTGCCTTCATAATGTTGCTTATGGCTGTGTAGTACCGCATGAGTGGCCACTTTTCATGCTACTTACATGTTCTTCCCCTGCCTTTTCTTTGGCAGTAGTGCTGTCATCATGATTGTGTGTTGTCAGTGCTTATAATGGTGGGCATTTCAATTCATTTCCCTCTGCTCCATTGCTTTTTCATGAACAATTCCATCCTACTACAGTCTCCACAACACTTGATCTGTAATGCTGTGAACTACTTTTTTTTTTTAATTACTTTTATTTAAGAAAAAAGTAAAATATTTGAATGTAGACTTAGCATTGGTTTCCAAATTTAAAGGACAACTTTTTTTCTCTTTATTTTTACCTGGTAGAGTATACTGGAGTCTATTAGGTGGCATAGTTCTAGTGATAGAATGTACTCCATTTTATGAGGTTCAAAACTAATTTAGTAGAACTGGACTGTAAAGGCTTATACAGACAGACAACCAACTACCAAAAATAGCTCAGGCAACAGCAAACTACAAAGCAAGATAGGGGGGAAAGGTTTCATTTCTGTTACTTAGTAATCCCAAATTTAGTATTAAGTGGGGAGTCATAACGGCCATAGTTGCCACAATTCTTTTTAGGAGTATCACTTTGATAAGGCATGTGTAACTTTCATGTCTGTGAATAAACTTTTTGCTGGTTTTAAATAACAGATACTGAAATCAAACTAAGCATCAAACAAGAAAATACGGATGTGTTTCTGGTGGGAAGCAAGGACACTGTTACACAGGAGGATTTGGAAGTATTTAAGCAGGCTCGAGAACTGTCCCTGGAGGTAAGAATCATGTAGTATGAAACACATTTATTTCTGCAAATAAAAATTTAGTTCACCTTCATATGTCTTATTTATCTTGATTTTTAATATCTTCCTTCCGACTTAATATATCGTGCTTGCTGTGAATTTAATTTAGGAGACACTGTATATACAGTTACATCCTATTGGATAGGAGACAAAACATCACACTGGAATGGGTCAGATGATAAGTGACACTTAGGATAGATTTCAAATGATAAACTTGAGCATTTTGGACACAGGGCTGCCGCTGATTAAGCATGGAGATTAAGCGTAGCTGACATCCTGGTCAGCACTGAGAGGATGCTGGTTGGTAAGAGTGTTCCTGCTGATTTTCCTCTGCAGATAAAACAGCTGCTGTGAGAAGCTATGTCTGTCCCAGCAAATAGTGTTTGGTAGGAAACTGGGTTTAGTGAGTTCATAAGTTCATTTTACCAAATGATTTAATGCACTTTGAATTTAAATAAGATAGACTTTTTTTTCCAGTGCAGATATTTGAACTGAATCTGATTGAAGCTGTTCATACCAGCTGGTGGAGACTGAGTTTTGGTTTGGAGGTTTTTTTGTTTGTTTTGGTTTTTCTCTGTGTATGAAATGAGCAGTGTGTTTGATGAGAACCTAGGTTAGAGAGGAGGGGCATGTAATATTTCAATTGCTGCTTTTTTTAAAAATTGAATCATAAAAATGAGTATGTCTTGCACTGTTTTCAGTAATGGAAGTCAATGTTTTTTCAGGTTTAGTGTACAAGAACTGACATTATCTGCTATGGGTCAATGAAGTGACCTTCTTGTAGTCTTAATTCAGAGTGTTTTAACCAGCAAACTCAGACCAAAATGTTAAGTGGTAAGACTTGTAGAATTAATGTGAAATTGTTTTTCCCTCCTGCCTTCTTCCTTTTTTATATATCTTCAGCCCTTTAGAGTCTAGCAGTTGTCTTCTGATCAGCTCAACTTCAGTATGATAGCTGAGATTAATGTGTGTTAGTATACTGCTGTTAGAGGTAAATTCTAAGGACTCTAGAAGGGTTCTGCTGATGCCTTCTCACTCACTTCGCAGTCTGGGGTAAAGGTTGGACTTAACGATCTTAAAGGTCTTTTCCAACCTCATGGGTTCCATGATTCATTGTTTGGACAAAAGGACAGCTTTGAGTTTGAACCAGAACTGTAGAGAAGTCCTAGCACTAGATGGTGCAGAAGAGAAAAACTGAAGCAGTTGTGCCTCTTTTGTGGCTAGGTCATGCACCATCTATTTGTATGCATTTGTAAGCAAAAACTTCATGTTTAGTTTCATTGCATCTTGAAAGACATTTAGACTGTTTATATTTGGCTGTTTGTGAATTCTGTCCTCTGTCCAGAGTGGAAGAACTTAAGCAACTGATTTGAATACTTCAGGTTTCTCACACCTTCATTAGGTGAAAATGGTATTATGCTAACTTTCGTTTTACTTCTTATATGACTAATGTTTTTCTTGTATTACACCTGACAGAAAATTGGGTGTAAAACCACTGGTGAAACAGGTGGGAGATACCCTTCAGTGATTGAGTTCGGAAAATACGAGATCCAGACCTGGTACTCTTCACCTTACCCGCAGGAATATGCAAGGTACCAAGTTGTCAAGATTGCCATACATTGTTAGAGTTTTTATTAATGTGATAATTACAGTTTATTTTCTTACTCTTTTGTAACTGTTTACGATGTTCAACTATGAAAAGTAAATATGCTTTTCTAATTATGAGTGAGAACAAGGATTTGTCTTTGTAACTAGTTCTATAGATGCATTTAAAGACTGGTTTTCCTAGTCCTGCATCAGTACAGTCTTGCAGTGTGTATTGGCATATGTGTTTGGGTTTTTGGGGAGGGTTTGTTCATTCTGCTTGGTGTGTTTTGTTGGTTTTTTTTTTCTTTTTGTGTTGGGGGGGGGGTGGGAGGGGGGTGAGATGTTTGGGTTTTGGTTGGTTTTTTTTGTTTGTTTGGGTTTTTTTTGGGGGTTTTCTGTTTTTGTTGGGTTTTGGGGTTTTTTTGTATGCTTGGTGTTTTTAAACCATTGCAACCAAACATGTCTGGTTTCTGGCCATTTAGAGAAATTAATTGTTTGTCATCTGGAATTCGCTAACCTTTTTTTTTCTAGGGATTAGGGAGAAGTATGAACATGTGAGATAAATAAAGCTGAAGTGAGCAAGTTGTGGCAAGAGCATCTTGTTTCCAACCTTCTTTGCCAGGGAACACCTTGGAGTCAGGCAGACAGTATGGACTAGTGTGTGTGCTCAGCAGATTTTTTGCTGATTTTTTGCATGTGCTGAAAACAAATGTTCTATGAATCCATTGGGTCTGTGGCACACATGGGAGATCTTCAGAACTATACGATTATCAAACTTTACTACTAGCAAGCAACCAAGCTATGTGGTCTGTTCCAAAATGCCTTTGCATATTGTTACTGTAGACTGCCTTTTTTGTTCACCCCTCTCATTCCTAGATATTGCCATCTCTGTGGTGGGAATCAGAGACACTTTGTGACATGGCAATAATAAAATTCAAGGGCCAAAAAAAAGTGTATAGAGCATTTCTGTTTCCTTTTGTTATGGCTGCTTTTATAGTGGTGATGTTTTCTCTCATTTACTTTATAACATTATGAAAAAGAGAGTTACCTGCCCCATCAAGTAAATTTATCTGAGAGAGGCATAATGATAGTTACTATTAGTATGGGGCAGTGATGGAGGTACTGTGGTTCTTTGCAGTGGATTACATCATGGAACAAACAGTTCAAACTACTTTTTATGTTGCTGATAAACTTTTTTAGAATATGGGAGTAGTATAACTGTGGCTATGATGCCACAGTGATCCCAGGGTGTACCAGTAGGTTCAGAGCGGATGAAGATTGTCCTCTGCTCTAAAACTTTGTCGGCTAATTAATTTCTGCAGAAGTCTTCCACTGCTTCAGTAATTTAAAAATGAAAGTAAAAAGCCATAATATTCACTGAAAGGAGCAGTTTCTGCCATGTACAACACCTGTCAGCGTTGACTTCCGCAGGGTACTGCGTTCTGAGGAGACTGAACTAAATCCTTCCTGGAGGATTACAATCATCTGTGTTGCCTGTGTTGGGGAGATACATTGAATACAAGCAAAATGCTTCCTAACTTTTTGGATGGGTTTCTGTGTTCAAGTGAAGTGATAGTTTAGGTGGGGGTGAAGGGGTTACAATCCTAGTGCAGCTTGCTATCCTACCCAAGTGTTTGGAAGACAGTGGAAAGAAAAATCATCTCCTAGCCTTTCCCGCATAAAAAATAAGGAAAATTAAAGGGAAGGAGATTGCCTGTATTCTGCTGTGTGCCTCTTTTGTCTTCACTGGAAGGAGGAGGGTGAAGTTCGAGGTATGATTCCAGTGTGCCTGCTTTGATGGAAACCACAGCAAAAGCTTAGGTGGAATGTGGAAAGTACCTGGGATCTACCAGAGGCTGGACCAGAAAGCAGCTGATTGCAGTCCAACTCTGTAATACTAAGCTCACTGTGATTAAATCTTGTCTTCCTTTTCTTATGGCTAATGTATGTATGTTCAGTCATTCACGTTACTGTAATATTTATTTAAATGGAAGCAGTATTTGCTCATGGCACCTTGTATTTAAACAGGGGAGGGACTCTAACTTTGTGGTAGCATTTTTATTTACAGAATTTAATGATTTTTTTTTTTATATAAAATATCTTTCTAATTTTTGTACAGATTACCAAAGCTTTACCTGTGTGAATTCTGTCTTAAATACATGAAAAGTAAAAACATTTTGCTGAGGCACTCAGAGAAATGTGGCTGGTTCCATCCACCAGCCAATGAAATCTACAGAAGAAATGACCTTTCAGTATTTGAGGTAGGTATATCACAAATCCCACGTTTCTGAAGTTTTGTAGCTTAAAGGCATTACAGATCAGTAGAACTAAGGAACTAGTGAAACCTGTAACATACTGAAATACTCCTTGGAAGATTCATCTTACACCTCAAAAACAAGTCCATCTTCCCTGTTCCTCCCTGCCATGTTCTTACACTAGTCTTAATTTTTTTTACTAGTATTTCATGCATTAACCAATCTCTGAGGATATTTGTGTAGCATGCATCTTAGATGGAGACTGCAGTGGAAGTCCTTTGACTCAATTGCCTTTCCCTTCTCAGCAGAAGTACCTCTTGGCACCCATTAATTTTGGTCTGTTTGAGTGTCTTGGGTGTAGAGAGGAATTCATCTTGCTTCCCATGTATAAAGGCAAGCAAAGTAGTTTTTTGTGTATTGTTCTAAAAAGACAAGTGCAGCTACTGCATTTGCATTCCTTTTGGATGCTTGAGAAACTTGCCCAGAAACATCCTGGTTGGGCAACAGAGATTCAGTCTGACTTTGGTCAGAACGCATTGCCTTTAATTTCAGAAGTCCAGTGTTGAGCCTGTGGATGTGTTCTTTTATAATCTAAATTATGCTCTTGGGACATGACTTCTCTTTAAGTTTTTAAGGGTTCATGAAGGATAGAATTCTGTTTGAAGTCGCATACCTGCAGTTATTAAAGTTTATGCATCAACCTCCTTGTTACTGTTTATCAAGAGTTGTTACTTTTGTCTATAAGCAGAAAAGACTGCTGGGGTTAGTAGGATTTCTTTTGAGGCTGGTTTTCCAATAGCAGTATTCAGATGTGTGTACTGATAACAACTTCATAATTGCAGGTATCAATAGATTTACTTGAAACTTGTGTTTTCTTATTGCCTGTTGTGCTTGGTCATTGCCCATTCAAACAGTGGTATATGTAGTCCTGAAGCCTTTACTTAACTTACAACAAGGTCTTAATATACTGTTTGTTTTTGTGCTATTAGCAAAGTAGCTGTCTGCATCAGGATTGCTTCCTTCCTGGCTTTGGCAGTTTTCATAAAGATCTGCCAGTGAAAGACTCAAGTTGTAAACAATCTTAACTCTTTTCCTGTCTAGAAACAAAATTGCCTTAGTCAATCCAAAAATAACTTACATTTTCTCTACTGACAGGTGTTAAGAACAGTGCAACATACAATAGGCAAATCTGCTTTCCAGTTTATTTTTATTAATCACTGCTAAGATACAAATAAAAACTTCCTAAAAAATAAAATACAGCTCTGAGAAAGGGGGTTGGGAGGTGAGGGATTGACACAAAAAGCATATGGAAAACAAGGTGTATGTGAAAGCAGTGTCTCAGTTCCTTCTCCACCGCTCTTATTCCTTTTCTTTATTTACCATGCTTCAGTAAGCATGTATGTTAAGACTTCTGAAATGAAGTGGGGCCTTTTTTTATTTTGGAGGTTAATATCAGTTGTTACTCTGGTAACTGTAGAAATTTATTCATCAGTTGATGTTCTTCCTCACTGATATTTTCAGGAATTCTCTGTCCCATTTTGTGTTAGGCAGAATGAAGGCTTTGTGGTTTCCTTCATGCTTTTTGAGAGAAGCAAAAATGAGTTTGACATTTAAGACATGTACCTCTGCTCAGTGCATGACTGACATATTTGAGGGAAGACTTCAACATAGTTTACTGCAATGCTGTAGCCAAGAAACTGGTGACAGAAGCTTGCATTTGAACTTACAGTCCCTTTTTGTTTTGTGTGTGGTTTTTGTTTTTGTTTTTTCTCTTTCATTTAAAACTGATGAGCAAGCTGGTTTTGTGTGGAATTTAAGATTTGGGTTTTTTTTAGTTTTTAATTTTTTTTAATATTTCTGTAAAATGCTATTACTAAGAAAGAGAGCTTACAAAATTTGGGGTTTCAGGCTTGTGGCTTACTCAGTGATGATTTGTATGTGCTTCATGTTTGCATTTAATTTGCTAGTAAGTGTGAAAAGGAATAAAAAGCATCTTGACAATGGAGCGAGTTGTATGAGAGCTTAATGTATTTGGTAGGTTCTTGAGTCCTGTATACAAGTTTATTCTGATGCCTTTAGGAGTAGCAGCTGTCCATTACATCTTTTTTCTTTAATCCAGGTAATGCAACTGTACTATTGAAGTCACCTTGAAATCCCTAAATACACAGAGAAGATTGGGGTTTACTCAGATTCGTAACTCTAGGATACTTATTAAAACCAAATTCGAATTGAATATAGCTTCTTTTTCAGGATGCAAATTGCCTGTCCCTGTGAATGAAATACACTTAATGACTTTATCGAAGAACTTCAGTGCAAGCAAACCTTTCCATTAAGAAGATTATTTCAAAAATGCTTTTGCCTTTGACTCAGGCTTCCCTTTCAGGGGGTAACTAACTGATCTTGGAAATCTGCATGTGTATCTGGCTTTTTGGTAGCTATGTGAGTCACAGCTTGACTCTTTATACTCATAACATACCTAGGCTAATTGTAGTACTTGCCCTGAAAACTTACTTAATAGTGTTTTAGTCTGGCATAGAAATTTTGTCCTGTGTAATTTACTTCAAATGTTGCTGTGATTGATACATAGTTGGCAACTCATTTATTAGCCTTATACTTTAAGGATTCAGCATAATACACTTCATTGTTTTGTAGGGTTTTTTAGTTGTTGTATGCCACTGCCTTCTAGCAAACCGAAGTTTAATGTACTTTGAAGTAGTACTTTTGTGTTGTCTGCCAGTTATATTCATTTTCATTCCAGAAATAAAGTGAAAGAGGTAAGTCTAACTTGAATGGTCAAAAAGGTGATATTATTTTGTTTAATAAATATGGCTGCTCTGAGGCTGTTTACAAGTGCAAAATAATTAGTACTAATGGGAGAATTTTATTTCACAAGAAGCTGGGGCTTTTCTGAACCTTAATGTGTTTTTTTTTGTGGGTTTTTTGGTGGTTTTTTTTTTTTGTTTACTTCTGTAAGAAGACCATATTGTTTACATTTCCTTTCATGTTATGATTGACTAATAAGTTGTTTTGTCCTAATATGTTGGTGACACTGGAAATAACTGCATCTGTCTTGCTTTCCAGGTTGATGGAAATGTGAGCAAAATTTATTGTCAGAACCTTTGTTTGCTAGCTAAGCTCTTTCTGGACCACAAAA
>JBAFWW010044213.1:25783-36704 GCA_036873685.1 Agapornis canus
GAACTAGATGATCTTAAGGTCCTTTCCAATCCTAACTATTCTATGATTCTATGATACAGTTACTTAGGAGTTCAGTAATTGTTGCCCATAGTATCCCCAGCTTCTAGCAGCTCTATAAAAGAAGTGGTTTGTATTAGCATACTATGTTGAAGAATTCTAAAAACTCATTGGAGTACCTGATTATTATACAGTGATCTCTTGGGATTTTGACCAGTTCCTTCTTAGATACAGACCTTGCTGGGATTAAAGTAACTATGAAATGCTTAGGCACAATTTGCATTGTCTTTTATGTTGGTCAGAAGTTCTTGTGGAATGCAAACATGTCAACTCTGATATAGGCAAATGTTTTCTAGATTTAAGGTACTGCAGGTGTTAAGGTGAATTGCTCTTTCAGCAAGGATGCATTTTCTTTGTCCACTTCACCCCTGTTGCTTTTGACTAGTCTGTTTGTTACATTTGATGATCATGAATGTTTTAGCTACCAAAACTTAGGGGGCTGGACGGAGAATCCAAACTCGCCTCATCTGAAATTATTTACTGAATGCTCTGGCTTTTCTTCCATTATTTCATCCTGGCAGTGTATTTGTAGGCTTCGTACTAGCAGCAGTCTTAAAGAAAGCCCCTAAAGAAAAAATAACTCGCCATACTGTAGAAACTAAGAAACCTTGTGAAAACACAGCTTTGCTATCTGGTGTCGCAGCTGGAGAAATGTTTGGAAATGAACATAGTGGCATGTCATCCCATTGGTGTGATCACTGATCTGGTGTCATCTGTGTGTGGAGGCTTAAGTAATAGGTGATATCTTAAACTATACATGTGCTTGCCACAACTTCCTGCTTGTTATGAGTTATGCTGTCTTTGATGTTTTGTTGATTTATTTGGTCTCCCTTAAAACTAGGTAGCTGACTTTTTCTGAGGTGTGTGTGTAATCTTTCAAAGGTAACAAGACTTTGAGGCTCTTCCTTTTCATCAACAAATCTGAAAGATCCTCTAACCCTACTGTTCTTAGAACAGCTTCCTAGTTTAGATTCTTCCTTCTGTTGTCTTAAACAATCAGTGAAGTATTTGCCTCCATTGCCTTTACATTACATGACTTCATTCTGTCTGAAGGAGCTCTTGCTTCTCATCATTCTTCATTGATTTGGATCCATGAGAGAAGCCTTCAGCTCTGAAAGAGTCCGTATGCTTCAGGTGTCAGCTTTACGAGCCATAGGGTTGCTCCCCTTCACCCTGTCCCCCTATTAATTCAGGGAGACAGAATAAAGATGAAAACCAGTAGGCATTATAGCAGTTGCTGTGAAAATACAACTTTACCATGTGTATGAATACTATTTTCCACTTCTATATCCTTGACAAGATTGTCAGTGAAGTGTAAAAATATTTCACTTTTCTTCCCATCCTCTTCCTTTACAACACATAAACTTCATTATGCTGTTTAGACAATGTATTTAATTTTTAAGATGCTGAGTAGTTAACTAATTAAAAATATTCTGAAGGGTATGTTTGATCCTTCCTTCTTACAACTAAACATTAACATAGCATTATTTGACTTTGGTACTGACCCCCTGCATCTGTTCACCTTATTGGATATTTTACAAGGACAGTGCAGGTGCAGGCAATTGCCCACTTCAGCACTGCTTTGACATACTTGATCTGTTTCTCCTTCCCCCAGGAAAAGCTTTGCCAGCAGAAGTACAATGTCTCCTGCATAATGATCATGCCCCAATACCAAAGGCAAGGATTTGGAAGGTTTCTCATTGATTTCAGTAAGTGAAGTGTTTTATTTACACTTGTGATCCAAGGAGCTGATGGCTGTTATGAGAAATTGAAACATATGAAACTTTATTTAACTCACTTTGTTTTTATCAATAGGTAATAGATTTCTGTGCTTATACTTACATAGGATAGAAAAGCTCCCTGAAATGAAATACTTGCTGCTGCTCTGTTATTGTACTCAAGGAAATTGAGAATAGATCTCATGGCAGTAATACTACCTCACAAAGCTATTACCCTGAATGAATTGTCTAAATTACTTTCCATTTTGCCTTGCTCATTAGTATAAGAGGTGGCAATTATTTGTGATTATAGCTAAGAAGGTGTTAATACAAGGCATTCTCTACATCCTAATATCTCTAACTAATATTTTTTTAGCTAGAAAAATCTGTTTTAACTGAAAAATTGCTACATAGAAGAATATGTTTTGGGTTTTGTTTTGAAGTTCATCACTTTCTTAGTGGGAATTGTTACCAAAAAAAAAGTGTAGGTGCTCATAGCTGTGTATGTGCTTGCTGCTTTATTTTGCTGAGTTGTCTGACCCTTAGAAGTCTTCAGGCACACTTGTTTAAATATAGATCTGTTATTCCCTAAATCTTTAAGCTGCAATGAAGCTTCAAACAAACTGTCTAAAGGAACTTTGCAGTCCTGCTAAATCCAACTTTCTACTGTAATTTAGAGGGAGAATGATAAGGAATTAGTGTATGTTATATGTGGTCAATTTTCAGTATTATTTTTGGGGTTTTTTAAAGTGCTGTAGAATTACATGACTATAGAAAGAGTTAAGATACTAGAATTCCTGCCCTGCAGTATATGCAAGAAAGTTGAAATGCAAATAATAATACATCATTGTATAGCAGCAGGACAAAGACAGTTTGTAGCTTTTTGAGAGTTCTGTTCTACCAAACATGACTTCAGTAGTGTTTGTACAAGACTTAGGATGTCTTATCATTGTATGGCTTCTTAAGCAATCTTCACTATACTCATATGAGTTAGGTAAGCATGTCACTTAAAACCCACCATTGAAATATAGCCATCACTGGAGCGGAACACAACAGCTGTTCCATTGTGTGCCTTCTGCAGCCTTTTAGGAAAGGCAGTAAGTACCACTGCATATTTGTGGAACTGTAAAGTGAACTTAAAGCTTGCTTAGTTAGAAATTGGCCCTGTTTTAAGATTAGCATCTCTTTTTTGCAAAAGGAGATGGGCAACTTACTGGGCATAACTGGTAAGTACTTCTAGGCTTTTTCATTGTTACTCTGTGGTGTCTTTCAAAAAAAGCATGCTCAACAAATGATATTCTGGTTGAGTTTGTGGTAGTTATGTTTGCATCTGCAAAGCTGATAGCACAGCTATGTGGATTACACACGAGGTCTGGATATGGGTATGCCATGTTTCTCTGGATCTGTGCCCTGTTGTTTTACTGTGATACTTAAGTTGGAAAACTCAGTAGGGTGTTCTGTCCCCTTCTTGAAAAATCTAGAAGCACATCAAATTGTTTGAATCATTAGGATTTCTGTGATAACTTGCAACATGACCTTGTAGTATCCTTAGCTTGAAGCTTATCTGGTGTTACTCTTACTCCTTTTCTCTTTGCAGATGTGGTTGTATCACAGGTACAGGCTGCAGCTGTATACATGCTGGGCATAGTCCAGAGACCAGCTTTAGCTTCTGCTTTAGCTAATAGACTACCCACTTCATGAGCATACAGTCCTTCAACTTCTTTCTACAATATTTTTCCTTTGTCTTCTGGACAGATGTTCCCTTAATTAACTGGGAGTCAAACTATTTCAGTTTCCAACAGAATGAAGACTGGATGTCTTCACTGAGTGAAGTCACTCAGGTGACTGAGAAAGTCTAGTGTCATAGTGAGAGGGAGGTGCAAACTAAATGGAGGGTAGTCTAGCTTTGTAGCGAGAGGAAGGTGCAAACTAAATAAAGGGTAGTAAGAGAACTGTGTGTGGCTGTTTTTCCCCAGGTGTAGAAAGTGAGGTGAAACTTCAAGTCTTGTTTTCCTGGGTTGTATTTATATCCTTTTGCAGGAAGGAAGCTGAATGCCACGAAATGGAGCAGCCATAGCTTCATCTGAATTAATTAGCCCAAAATTTGTCTTCACACAAAAAAAACCCTTCAAAATTAATTATTTATTGTTTTGTTGGAATTCCTGTATTGTAATTGACTAACTACCATCCTTGCACTTCACCCTGCCTGTTCAGTTGTGGTCTCCTGAGAATAAGGTGCTCTAGCAGCCCTGAGATGGGCTATAACAAAACCCCAGTTACTATTCTAAACTTAACTAGAACAACTTTATCATAGCTTAAAAAGTTTTTTTGCCAGTAACATTATCTAGATTGTCATGTTCTCATAAAGTTATCAGAACATCAGTTTTATGCTCTGAATATTAAGTCTTGATTTGGTATATGAGTAGCACATCTAAAGTTCTGTGTTTTGAATTCCATGAAGCAGTCACTGGCACTTGCCTGGTTTATAGCAGTAAGCAGAACAGTTTTTAGACTAAAATAATAAAAATGTAACTGAGCACATAATTTTCTGAAAATTATAGTTACAAACCACCAAAGGGAAGGTCCCAAGATCTGTGTGCAAGCAGTTGACTGCTCACATTACTTTGAATGTATCTAGACACTTGACAGTTAATCCTGGAGAGAACGCAGCCTTAAGCCACTACACAGCTTCTGCTTTGTCAGCAGTCTGATGAGAATGTAGTTTGTGGTACAGAATTTGCTGCTTTTTTGGTAAGTGAAATGCATTTGTTTGCTCAGATTGTGATGCACGATTTTGTCTTGAACTAATTTAACTTTACAGATGAATCTGTGTGGTCGTCTTATAATTTGCAAGGGAAAATATATTGTTTTGCTAAAAGAAAAATAGCTATTTGTTCTCTGACCATTGATTTTTTTTTTTTTATTTTATTATTATTTACTCTTTACTCACATTTAAATTTATCTCTATTTCAAATAAAAAATTATACTGCTCTGTAGACACCAGCATAAAGCTTTGTGTGAATTCTGTCTGTCCATCTCTTCAGGAATATATAATCTCATGTGGAAAAAATGATTTTTAGGAAGAGTACTTTAACTTTTGTGAGAAGAAAGCAAGCTGTAAAATGCCAGAGTTCTCTAGTCTGATAATCTTCAGAAAAAAATACCTGTGTAGTTTTCTGTATGTCACTAGTCATTTAAACAGGAATGTTGTTTTTAAAAATGCAATATATGTGCCTGTATCTGTTCTGCTTTTTAAAGTCTAGTGAGATTGTGGAGGGGTTTTGGTGGTTTGTTTCTTTGAGTTTGGGTTGGGTATTTTTTGGTAGGTAAGTCACAGGTTTTGACTGTGATAGAAACATGTCGGGCTGTTAAAAATGGAGAAAAGTTTAGTTCTGAATGTTTACATATGTACAAAAGTATTTCCTGAAAAAGAGTAAGGGTCTTAATTTTCTTGTCACATTTATACTTTTCTGCTTTTTACAGGACTGATAATTGTTGCCAAAATTCTTAGGTTTGGGCTCTTCGGTTTTCTTTCATTTGCTTGTTCTTATTGTGTTCTGTGAGACTGACTGGATTATGATTGCAGGGTTGTACCTGAGAGGGAATAATTGACTTCTACGTTAATCTTTTCTATTTGTTGTAAATTAAAGGTAAGGCAAGTAGACTCCATCTTAAGTTAATCCAGAAATAAACCAGAGAACAGGCTTTTATTGTGTAAGATCCCATTCTGGGTTCATTTCACTCATGTCCATTTGTGGTGATATGCAGCTATCATTCCTGTCAGGGGGATTATATGTATTTGCATTTGGGTGAGTCTTTGTATGTCCTTTGTATGTCCTCTGTCACTGCAGCTTGCATTGCTGTTGTGGTTTTAACAGTACAAACACTTCAGTGTAGTAGCTGCTTCACTCTGTACAGTCTCACTTCTTTTACAAGCTTTAGCAGCTTCTCTATACAGGAAGTTTCTCTTGACTTTCATGATTTGAGCTCCTGCACAGCCTAAAATCTTCATAAACTTTCTATTTCAATTAACTAGGCTGTAGTGCCAAAAAAATAGTATTTCTTTATTTGGCATATTTAATAGAGTTCAGTATTACTAAAATGGAATACCACATACTTCTTATTTTCCTGTAAATTTAAAGTAATCTTTTTATTCACGCTTCCTCACAAAGCTTACCTCATCATGGTCCTGTATTCCTGCTTACTGGATTGCAAATTCTATGCTGGAGACCTAGCAGCAGTTGGCAGAAAAAAAAAATGCATGTGGCAGTATTAGGATAAACCTTTCTAACTGTGTTGGCTCATATGTTGGCTGATAGTTTATTTGTGTCACACTGACAACTGGGTTTAATCCTGAGGAGCAAAGTTCTTGATAGCCTTTTGTTATGTACTTTGAGGGTGTTTCTGGTCCAGTTGATTGTAGCTGTTTCCTCCTACCCTTCAAAGTACCTTCTTTTAATTTGATTTATCTGTTCACTGTGAAACACTTATTCTTGCCCTAGAGAGGAAACCTGCTTATAAGAATGCTAGGATTCTATTTGGCCTAAACATGCTCTTCGGCTTGGGTGTGTGGGGTTCTTTCATTTCACTTGTATGTATGTTTGGGAAAGTGGGTGATGACTTTTTGACCTTTTATGTCATTAACGTGTGCAACTTTTAATGGTTCCTTTGTGAGGAGACCATGATAGGGAAAGGAAATTGAAGACTGGCAGTAGAAGAATCAAAGTTGTATTCTGGTGTAGGAAAAGGTGTTCTGATAAATGAACTTGCTTGCTCCTTTCCCCACATCCGGTGTCTATTTCTTGGTCAAGTATTTTTTCCATTCAAACAGGTGAGTAAGTCTGCCAATCCCTAATTTGCAGAAGCAGTAGAGTATCAGTAGTAGCAGCACTTGTGCCCCAGCTAACGTGTAACACCAGGAAAGGCAAGTTTCCACAGGATGAGAAGAACAAAAATTGTCTCTACCAATAAACTGTTAATGAAAACTTATATCTTTCCTCCTAAATACTTTTTATGAGTAAGCACCAAAACAACTGATAAAGGGGGGGCAGTATCATTAACAATATTTAGAGCTTGGTAACTGAGAGATATACTTTCTTGCTCAGTTAGGTTCATGGCAACATTCATTAGCCTACATGGCTCTTCAATAGGAAATTTCTCAGCAAAGGCCTGTGAACAAGGTTTGGTGGGGTAGACTGTTTATTTCCCATTTACAGCTTTGAAGAACTTGATTGAAGATCTGGGATTGAAGCCTGTTTCTTTTATCTCATTTCTTGTCCTGTCTCTTGCGCTGCAAATTCCTACAATCACTTGTCCTCACACAACAGCTTAGGGGCTTTTGTGTACAAAACCTGATCTGGTGAAATATTCTGTGCTAAAAATGGGTGGGATGTAAGGACAGATATAATCCTGTATGCAGGATTCTTTCCTTGAGAAGTAAGGGACAGTGATGGGGCAGTGAATAGGCAAACCAAGTATGGATACCTCTATAAAGTGCATTCTTGAATTCTTTCCAGTTTGCACTTGTTTCAGAACATCTGCATCTCTCTGTGGAAATGTGGAAGATCTTAATTGCTTAGGGCTCAGTTATGCAGAAGTGGTAAGCATATTGGATTGAGTCCAGAGAATTACTTCAGTCACGAAACCTGGCCCACAGACATGTATAACATAAGCCTGTATTTATGAGAATAAGGACAGTGGGGTTTGTGTTTTTGTTCCTTTTTTTTTTTTCCTCATTGCCAGCTGTTTTGAGACTGTTTTGAAACAAGCTGAAAAAAAAAAAAGCATTGTATGAAGACAGAGGATGGTCTTCAAGCACAGTGCAAGGAGACTGCAAAGAGTATAAGATTTTCTTCTAGTGCAATTTTGTTCTCACTACAAGTTTGGTAAAGAGCTGGTCTGGCCTGTAAAATCAGATTTGCTGTTAAAGGGAAGAGGTTTGGTTTCTGTTAAGCTTGAACAAAAAGCCTGGATATTGTTCAAAAATAAAACTTCTTGTTTCTGTATATGCATTTTCTCTTATAGGCTCAACTAATGATTTCAAACTTCCTTATGGTCCCAATACTTTAAAAGCTCTGTCTTTTGATACAAACAGAAGAGTATTTCTGATTGAAAATAAGAATTTCTTTTAGACGATTTTGGGCCTAATTTTCTCACTTGTGTCCATTACTATAGAACAAGAGGAGACAGCCTAGAGCTACACCAGGAAATGTTTAGACTGGACATTAGGAAAAATTTCTTCACTAAAAGGGTGGTCAGGCATTGGAACAGGCTGCCCAGGGCAGTGGTGGAATCGCTGTCCCTGGAAGTGTTCACAAATGGTGTAGATGAGGCCCTTAGTGATATGATTTAGTGGTGGACTCTGTAGTCCTGGGGTAATGGTTAGACTTGATGATCTTAAAGGTCTTTTATAACCTAATTGATTGTGTCTTGGGTTTTTGTAGTGTCTTCAGAAGTAGTCAGGGTTGAGCTTTCCATGGCTAATTGCACCTTGGACAGTGAACTGCTGTTCTAGTTCCATCTTCAATGCTGGCTTTGTGCTGCTTTGGTGTATAAGAAGATGTGGAAATGTTGCTGTGCTGTAAGGTTGATTTTGTACCTCTTACATCTGGTTCCTGCAATGGTGTTTCTAGGCTTTTTGCTTTAACAGCAAATAGGTTACTCCTCTCTGAAAATCTGAAAACAATGACTTTTTATCAAGCACTGTGTTTGTGCAGTCATCCAAAAAAATCAAGTTGAACAAAAAACTGGTAATGGGCTAACATGTGGGCTGTCATTTAGGGCAACATATGGTTGATAGATGATACTATCATTTGAGAAAATGTCATCCCTGTTTTGAAGATGAGTAACTTCTTTTAAATACAGTAAACATGTTGCAATTAAGTGATGGAATAGACTGAAAATGCTGCCTGAGGTTTTTACAGTGGCTCTGAAAAAGTATTATATCAGTGAAGGAAGAGCCTGGAAAAGGTGACTCATTTCCTTTCCTGAAAGGCTTTCATTCTTGGTAGGAAGCTGGAATGAGGCAAATGGAAAAGCTTTACAGTATAGAAATGGTATTGCTTCTTCTTCAAAGAATACTTGAACATAGGAGCAATGACGGACTGTTTAGCAGAAATGCTAAGAAGGCAAAAGAGGACAGAAGTTGATGAAAAGACATGTAGTTCTCTTCTTTGTTGTAATGAATTCACAGAGTTGGTTTTTGGTTTTTTTTTTTTTTGCTGTGTAGCCTTGGCTTGCATTAAGTACCTGTGTAGACTTACCTTGTAGTAAAAGGTGGAGGGCAAGGAGGGTAACTGATTCAAAATTATATTCAGCTGGAGGCAAGACACAGACCTTGACCTGAGAAGAGCTTGTGTTCTTTAACTCAAATCATCTACTGGAAAAATGAAAGTAGACTGGTGACTGGGGAGGTGGATGCTCTAATGATGGAGGAAATGTGTTAAGAGAGATCAGAGGTGTTTATTTTACATGTATGGCTTGTAAGTTTTGGCATGCTAATGGAACTGCTGGGAGCCTCTTCCAACCTGCATGCTGTTTAAAGCTGGACCCAAGCTGCATTGAGCTGCAAGTGGTTGAATTTACTTTTTTGGCTTGTGTTTATGTAGAATTGATAGTCTAAATACCTTAATCTGGTCATGAAAACTAATGAATTTGCCAGAAAGTAATATTTGGGGGGGGAGTGTGGGGTATGAAAATAAGAACATCAGAAGGATTTTCTTTCAGTGTGTAAGTACTTGAATCAAATATGGATGAGAAGTAGAAATAATACTTGAAAAACTATGATGTTTGTGGAATAATGAACTCTTTCATAGATAATCCTTACACTGGTCTTTTCCAAATTGTGGTGTTATGGAGTTTTACAGTTTGCTGAGGCAAATACTGAAAAATGGTAGAAATACAATGTAGGAGTAAACATACTTCCAAAAAAAAGTTGTTTACAGTTATACTTTGCTATGGTCTGTAAATAGGGTGGAGATGGGGATGAAGTGGGACACTCTTTTTTTTTAATTCATTTTTATAAAGATGAGATTTATTTTAGCCAAGAGCATTTCAGCATTCCCTTTCTCACATTACAAACCTGAAAGACCCATTTTATTATTGCTGAGGGTGTGCCAAACAACAGTGAGAATAAGAGGCTGAGGGTGGAGAGAAACGGCATATTTTTAAATAGGATGTATTGGAAAAATTTATTCTCAATCTACACTTATGAAGTCAATACCATGAATTTAAGGATCGGTATAAAAGAGGTTTATGTCATTTATTGCATTTGGTGGCCTCCATTTGAATCATTGTGGATTGGTTGGTTTGGGTTGTTTTTTTACTGACTGTGTCGATCTTCTGATCTTTTTTGTTGGTGTGTTTACAGATGTATTGTGTCCAAATGAAAGGCTGAATTACCTGCCTTCTTTCTTTTTTTTCTTTAAGAGGGAGTTGAAAGTGTCTGTGAGAGCTGTGGATTTCTGAGGAGCCTGAATGCTGCTTATTTTACATTCTGTTCTTGTTGATTGATTATGTTGCTGACCTGAAGGCATGAGTTTGGCCTTTCCTAAATAACTAATAAGGAGCATTCTGTCAAGCTGAGATTTAGATGAGGGGAGAATAAAGATGGATTTTGAATCAAGCTTTGTTGACTTAAGATTATTCCAAGAAAATCAGCCTCTTGGGATTTCTTGGCTTTGCTTTTATATAGCTTGAAGACACTGTATTTATCAGAACCACAAAAAAAGTGAGCATGTCACTTCAGATCCAGAAGTTAAGGTTTTTAACTGAAGAGCATCTTAATTTCAGATAGCATTGAAAACAGCTAAAAGGCAAGGCCAAACATGGTAACAATGAAAGCAAATGTTTGTTGGACAAAACTGTCTTTATAGGGCATTAGCAAAGAGGAGAAAGCCATCTGCCGAGAACTGATGGCTGAAAACAGATTTTAATTAAGTAATGCATATTTAATCATCAGAAATTGCTACTTCTGACTGCAAAGTGTAGTACTGTTGCAGCAAGTCAGTGGACAGAGTGGGCATTTTGTAGCCTGTTGCCCTGTTGAGGCACAGTGAGACATCACCTCAGTAAGATAATCCTGTGGGTTCCTTAATGGATGTCTGTTTTTTGCAGTGCCATCACTTCTGTCATGCACCTCCTTCTAA
>JBAFWW010044213.1:45326-62475 GCA_036873685.1 Agapornis canus
AGGGGGGTTGGAACTAGATGATCTTAAGGTCCTTTCCAACCCTAACTATTCTAAGTTCTTCCAAGTTTCCACCTTGTGGCTATGCATTACTTAAGTAGACACAATGACACTGGGGGTATGTGTTTAACAGGGGTATATTGTACTCATTTCAGATGCTTCAGGATAGATACACAAGAAACCAAGATTAGTGGTTTTTATTTACCTGAAACTTAGGCACAATTTTATTTGGTGTCTCTTTGGTAAGTTTAATTTAATGGATGTCATTCAAATCACAGAATGTCTTTTAAGAGAAACTTTCTGTTCAGTGCTGGCTACATGTAACTGAGACTGTTACTTCAACTGTATATTTTTGATCCTATAGAATGTATCTTGGATAAGCTTAGATAAGTTGTAGAACAGTTGAAGAATACAGGCAAATGTTATTGCCATGCAGGTTAAGTGTCACTGCTTTAATGCGGGGTAAAAGTATGAGAAAATTTCTACTAAGAATCTAGTCTCAAAGTTCCCAGTGATTGGTAAGATCCATTGAGCAGGGATATGCTAGAACTGTGAAGCTACTTGTGTTTGCTTAACTAATTATTCCAACTCCGGTACTGGTTTCTTACTAAGCCTTGTATAATACTTACGAACAAAGTGTAGTTGCAGCCCTATTACACATGAGGAAAATGGAAGCAGAGGAAGAAAGTTCTTGTCCAAGTAATTTTCAAGTGTAATGAAATACAAGAATGAAATGCAGGTCTTGCAAACAGCTCACAAACACTTTGTGTACTGGGTTTTTTTCAGTATGAAGCCGGAAGGTTGAACTGTAAAGTTACTTGAAGTAGCTGTAAGTTCTCGTGAATTTATTTTAAAAATGCAGGTTATTCTCCCTCTGTTTTTCTGTGTTGAAACTTCTTTCACTACTTGTACTGCTGCAGTTTTGCAACAGTGTCTTAGTATAAAACATATTGCTACGTGTTGTGAACAACCTATTTCAGAATTCTTTCTAGGTACAGGTGAAGTTTTGCCTAAAATCATGCAGAATATGGCTAGGTGTTACAGGTTTCCTTTCGTGCAGTTGGAAGTAATAAAATCCATTACCTTCAAGCTGTTAAGGATGTAACATGGTTTTGAATGTGGTTTGGTTTTATCCTGTTAAGAACAGCTATATGTAGTACAAAGATGTGTCATCTAGTTCTAAAAAATTTTAATATGCTGCAACTTCCCATGGTAAACCACCTTCCTTCAGTTTTAAAGTAATGTTTGTGCTGTAAAACAGAATAAATTTACTTGCTGAGTTTCCAGTGGTACCATGCAGATGAAGACAGATTTTATGTAGGCATCTATGTGGAAGTAAGCAGATGTGGGATGGTATTCCTCCTGAAGCTCTCACAGTTTTTTCATAAATCATGCTAATAGGTCGGGAACAGTACTTATTTCAGTATCTGTGTTGTTACCACCCCTTGCAATGTAGTAGGATGTCTGCTTTTCTGTGTAAACATCTTTATGCGAACTAGGTGTTAGTGTATGATGACCATCTGACTCTTTCCAAATTCTGTTATGGATCTTTTGCATTGCCCTTGGAAATGGGAAGACCATTGTTTGAAGCTGAGTAAATATGCATGTATATGTGTGTGTGCATTTCATATTTTTATGTATTTGGGAAAATAAATGTACAAATGTGCACAGTTTGCATATAGTAGAGCATACAGCAAAATAAGGAAACAGCCACTGCTTCACTCAAAGCTGAATGTTAATCCTATGATTTTAATTTACAACTAACCTGATTAGAAGAAACTTTGTGAAGAAGTCAGGAGGATTTATTTAGTGAATGGTATGTGGTTGCACTAGGTAGGTGTTAAAGCAATCTCAGAAAACTAAAAGGAGGGATTCCAGCCTAAAAAAAAAAGAAGTATTTGAGAATGTTGGAAGGCAAGAGAACTGAACGTGTTGGTGGATTCCAAGTGACGTTGAGTAAAGTAATTCCATAAGAGTGATGTCCGTGCTTACGCTGGAATAAGCGTTTTATAAGCCTGGTGTTTAAGGCCCATGTTTTGGTAGTGTTTGTAAAGTGCAGAACATGTATCATGGAGGGATGAACTACTGTGAAAGGATACTCTTTATTAATTGTGGAGGTTTATTCCTGAATTAGTTTTAATGCTGGCAAATACGAGACTTGGGGTACTACCAGGCAAGTCTGTTCTTCTTTCCTAAAACTGAAGAGAGTTTAAAAGTTCTTATGACATACATAGACTATAAAATGAAGGTATTGTGTTTTACAATAACTGATTGGAAACTGGTTTTGAAGACTGTGAATTGGAGTTATGTGACTCTTTTTAAACATTAAGGGAAATTATTATTATTTCTTCTAAGTAACTCTTCTGGTAATTCAACTTGTTAATTATATGTTACCTCTGAAATGCAGTTTACTGTTTAATGAAAAACTTATGTCACCTGGGGCTTCTTGAAGAAAAAAGGCTTAAATGATATTACCCATTACACTTGCTCCTGAGATTCTTCTGAAAATTCTTTGGCTTCAATGAATTAGCTCAGATGTAAAAGTTTCTCAGAAGGCCAGGAAGTTGTAGTTCTAAATGAGATAGTGTATGATGAGACCAATTCTGAAACATGTTGGCTTTTTCTTCTCTCCTTATGATTAAGAAGGTGGGGAGGAGGGGATGTTTGGTTGGGGGTGTGATTAATGTTTAATTCTCATAAGATCTGAGTCTCCTAGAAGGACTTAATCTTTTCCTGTAATGCTGTAATGATGAAAACCAATCTCTTTCATGGACAGTCTTTCTTAAATTGCAAGAGTTGCCAATAATCAATCAGTCATGGTGATCTCTGTATTAATATCACCTTTCTTAAGGGGCAGATAAAATTCCTTGGTTTTGTTATCTCAATAAGGGTTTCTGTTTCCTTTCCTTATAGGCTATTTACTTTCTAGAAGAGAGGGTCAAGCAGGATCCCCTGAAAAGCCATTGTCTGATCTGGGTCGTCTCTCATACTTGGCTTACTGGAAAAGTGTTATATTAGAATACCTTAACTGCCACCATGAAAAACAAATCAGCATCAAAGGAATGAGTCGAGCTACTGGAATGTGCCCACATGATATTGCCACAACGCTGCAACAACATAGCATGATAGATAAAAGAGAAGATAGGTCAGTGAATCTTGTTTAAAGAAAAATAAAAAAAAAAAATAAAAATGCTGAGACCAAATATTCACATTCTCTACTCGGAAAATGGTTGATGTGAAAAATGTCTGTGTAAACTTCAATGTGAATGATAACCATCTTACTGAAGAAGTGAGTACAGCCAGGTCTTGCTGATGGGGTAAAGAGTTTTCTCCGTATACAAATGGTGGGGGTTCTTTGGATCCTCTTTTCTGTTAATGGTTACTTAGAAGGGTGCAGCCAGCTTGTATTTCTAGAGTTTTGTTTCATTCAGTATCATCTTCCGTAAGTACAATTCCCAACTCTTGTATGTAAATATCTTACTTTGAATACCAGTGAGGGAAAAATCTGGGTTTGTGGATGGCAGTCTCTCTCTACATAACCCCTTTTTCAGTCATGACTGAATTCACACAAGCTATTGGATCTGATCAGCTCTACATGAAGTCCTCCTGCCCAAAGTACTGGGAATGGAAGTTTCTATTTAATGTTATTATCAATGTTGAAAGTTAGTGCACTGGGAAGCTGACAGACTGGTTTTTAAATATCTTAATTCTTAATGATCTTGATTGATATTCCATATTTTAAGTGTGGTGGTTTTGTTGTTTGGGCTCTTTTTTGTAAAATACCTTAAGTGACTTCCAATGGTATTTGTATTTCTGAAGAGCTTAGTAATTCTTACTGGATATTCCAATCATAGAAACTTTATAATAAGCAAAACTGCCTTACAAAAAAAAATGAGTGTCAGGAATAGCTCAGCTTCAGTAATTTTCTCTTACAACAGTGCTAGTATTCAAAGCTAGGAAATTTTGAACTAAAAAATGCTAGTATTCAGAAAGGTGATTGGCTTACAGGATGGTGTTATGAAAGTATTAAGAGGAGGGCTGTCACTGCATTGAAACATTAACTTTCTGGGATGTTTATTTATGGACAATCCAATGGGACAAATGCATTTTAAGGTAGAATCCAGTATTACTTATGTGCAGCTTCTACCTTGTCACAAATTATTACAGACCCTGAATACTGGCACCCCATTGGAAAATAATATTTTTTTCATCTATAGAAATCAGAATACTTCTTAAACAAGGTTAGTTAGTCTTTTTTCACAGGTAGTAAAGCTTAGACAGGGAGATGAACTAACTTGGCTCCAGGTATCCAGAAGGTGAGTGGCTGAGCCAGGGAAAGAAATCACATCTTTGCAATTCCTGATGGAGACCAAGCTTGGGAATTTCACATGGCTTTTTATGATTTTCTGCACTTGGTTAATTTTTCTCACATGTAGTGACATAAAAACGTGTCACAATTCTGTGAAAAGGGTTCACCTGGTTTGGAATTTTTTTATTTTCTTTTAAAGTATTCTCTCAGTGAAAAGCAATGTTGTCATTTAACTTGCCTGATTTTTACAGCATTTGAAAGCTTTAATAAAAAACACTGAACTTTTTCATTGTTTAGAATTGTATAGTTCTTTGTAACAGGGGACTCTAGCAAGATACATGCTGGTATATTAGCATAGTGTGCTTTATGTTAGTCTTTACCTACTTCATTTCATAGTAATAAGAAAATTGTTTTCTACTGCATCAGCATAGGGCTAAATTACATGTTTATTCTTAGTTAGAAAACCTGTGTTTCTAAATCCCTTTCTTGTCCGGTTAGCTGCCATTCTCAGTTGTAATATTAATGGTTTTCTCACTCTACTTGATGATCCACAGTGTTTTCTATTTATACTTATGTGTCATATTAAAATTGGAAATTGTTCTGCCAGTTACTGAAGTGCCAACACTAATGCCTCCTGCATACATTTAGAGTAGTCAGTTATAAAACCTTTCTGTTCCTCTCTGTTGCCCTCTGGTGATGTTTAGCATTGTGCTTTCACTTCATATACTTCTGTTTCTACACTTCCTCCTAGTAAACAGCCAGTAGTGTAAGCATGTTATCTATGTGTGTCAGCTGATATTTGTAGTTTGATGTATCCATTTAATTACCCATCTCTTTTTTATTGTGCATAAGGATTTAAACTGTAGGAAGGTTGATTTGAGAGATTACTTTCTAAAATAAATTACTGGTTTTTGGATTGTAGGTTTGTAATTATTAGAAGGGAAAAGCTGATTTCAAGTCATATGGAGAAACTGAAAGCGAATCCACGTATCAATGAAGTAGATCCTGAAAGCTTGAGATGGACTCCTTTGTTAGTTTCCAATGCTGCAGTTTCTGAAGAAGAGAGAGAAGCAGAAAAGGAGGTAATACCAGCAACTTCTTATGCTGAATTTCCCTTCCTTTGGATTCATTACTCTGAATATTCGACATTAGGGTGTCTTAAATTAGAGCAGTTTTAACTGTGACCACTGCTTAATGGTAGAGGGTACTGATATTATTGTAATGCACAGTTTTTGGAGGCTGTGCAGCAAGATGTGGTAACTTTTTGGGAATTAATATGATAACTTAAACATTGAATCACTTGTCGCAGAGCTGTATTTATCACTCGTGAGGTAGTCAAAGAGCATGTAATCAGATCAAATTTGGTGCAGAGCTCAGGGGCTGCAGTGTCAATCGATTCTTTGTGTTATGAACTTGCTCAAAGTGATCCAGTCAGTGGGCATGTAATGTAGTGCTAAAGGACTTAAATCAATTCGCTGCATCGTTAATAGTGCTAAATATCCCATGAAATGCAATCTTCTTTGGTTTGTTATCCTAACCGTTGTAAAGGAGCTACTAGATGATTCAGCTGAAATGTTGTTGCTAAGTTAGCCAGCAGCGCTAATCAGGGTTGACTTATTGTAACTCTTTAGCTGAACGTAACGGATATGGTTAAGTAAATGCTGTTTCAGTGACCTGTTATTTTAACCTCAACCCTTCAGGCTGAGCGTCTGATGGAACAAGCTAGCTGCTGGGAGAAGGAAGAGCAAGAAATATTCTCCACAAGAACTAATAGTAGGCAATCACCTGCAAAAGTACAATCTAAGAATAAATATTTGCGATCTCCGGAAAGTGTGGCAGTAGTGGGGGAGCGAGGGCAATCCACAGAGCAATCGAAGGAAAGCAGTGAGGAGGATGGCGGGGATGAGAGTCAGCAGAATTCACCTCCCCGGCTGACAAAGCCACAGTCCTTGGCCATAAAAAGAAAGGTGTGTTACTTCAGGGGTTTTGTTTCAAGTCATTTATCTCTGATTTCAATCAAATAGTTATTGTTGAAATAACAATCTGGTCCTTTATGAACATTTATTAGACTGCTGTAGTCTGTTCTGTATTGTTTGGACACCAAACAACTCCTGTCTTCTATTTCTTCCTCTCAGTCCATTCTTCCATCTTTTCAATTTTGACAGAACTGTAAAAAAAAAAAAAAATGAATTTCCTGTTAATTTTTAAAATAGTGGTTGCCCTCTGCTGTTTGGCACTGGTATTAGTTCGATATTTTAATGGTTTTTCCTTTATTCATTGTAAGATGGAGTCCAGCTTGTGGTGTTTGTTATCTTCTTGTCTATAAATACAGAAACTCCTTAAAGAGAAATGTTTTTTAAAAGCAGATGCTGTTAAAAGGGGGTTTGGTTGTCTTGGGGTTTTGGGTTTTTTACCCATATTCTCCTAAATTCCATGGGATTTAAATGTTAAATTCTGGTTATGGCAGTACCTATTAATGCTTAATTTCATTGAAAAAATCAGCTGTTTGAATGGTTTAAATTACTAAGCTAAGCATCCCAAAATTTTAAAGCAGTGGCCTTAGTATATGTATTTACATGTCTGGTTAGAATTAGGGAACTGGAGTGTCCTTTTGTTTATACTTTAGATGAGCAAACTTAAAAGCTACTGTAAATCCCTGAGAATGCATAGTAATAGAAATATAAACTGTTGAACAGGTTTTTTTTTTTCCTTTATAGCAGCCAAATATAGAATTCTTTTAGTGTATTATTGAGACCAGTGTGATGCTTGAGGGTTATTTTCTTTGCTGTTACCTGTTTTTCTATATACATACTTCTAAAATAGAAGAAACCAGAAATGCAGAAGTACAGCCTTTGATACTTGTGAAGGTTGTTGGGAAATTACAATTTATGTAGTACTGGTATGAATATTTTTTGAAGATAAAAGTCACTACAATATGTAGAAAATTCTAGTCTTAATTTTTGCCTACAGAAAGGCTGCATGCATGTATACATGCATACATATTTTACATTTCACTTTTAGAATCTGTCTACATAAATCTGATTGGGTTTTTTTCTCAATCCTTAAATAGATCATTATAAACTCTGTTTCCAAAAATGGATTTAATTATGCCCAGATTCAGTAAACAAACAGGTATGTAGGAAGACTCATATTTGTGGAATTATTTTTCAGAGACCTTTCATACTGAAAAAGAAAAGGGGGCGTAAACGCAGAAGGATTAATAGCAGTGTTACAACAGAGACAATTTCTGAAACAACAGAGGTGTTGAATGAGCCATTTGATAACTCAGATGAAGAATGTCCCATGCCACAGCTGGAACCTACCTGTGAGATGGATGGAGAAGATGATGACTTGAAGCCTGCAATTAGAAAAGCTTTTGAGTATCAGCCTGGGCAGCAAAAACAGGAGAAAGAGGAGGAAGAAGAACAGAGCAAGGAGGAGAAAGATACTTGTTACAGGAGTGATGACAATTGTACAAGTAAGCTGAAAATTTTCTTACATCTTCACAAAATTGGATCGGTGGCCTTCAAAGGAAGTGTTTATTTTTGTCATAAACCTGGGAAATATGGAAATCTTCTAATGAGATCGATTTAGCTATTCTTTATTTAGCCATTTTGGTCTTAAAATCTTGCAATCTTAATGTTTCCTGCTGAGAGGTGCTATGGGAGCCATTAATCTCATTTAGTTCATTAAAATTCAGTGTTGGCTTCAGATTTTTCATGTTTTGATTGTGCTTACTGCTTCTGTTTTTCATGACCCATTAATATTCTGGGTTTTGTGTTCAGAAAACAAATAGTTTTTAGTCTGGAGCAATGCGGTCCTTGTCATGTTGCCAGAAGCAACTTTTATGTCCCTACAGCACGGTATTTAATGCACAACAGAGCAGGGGTATCACTGGTATCTTGTCTAATACTACTTTTGTATCATTAGTAAAGGATACAAGCAAGAGTAAGATTTGATTTACACAAATGTCTTTCCATTCAGTATTGTTGGTAATTGAATGTTTGCTACACTAGTCATACTAGGGTCCCTATGTTTTTTTCCCCATGAAGGGAAGAGGTAGTTAAAACTATGTCCTTTCAAAGCTGCTTATCTAGTTTGATTTCAGGGATATTTTCTGGCAGAAAAGGTAATGGATGGAGAGTGAAACTACTAATGAGCTGTTCTGAGCACACACTCAATCCTTTGGCCTGCTGGTTCTCAAGTTATGTGTATAAGTTTTAATTCCAAAATGAATGGCTGGAATCTCAGATCTGTGTAATTTCTATAAGAAGCCAATGGTTACTATTTTAGTATTTTTATAATTGCATAGGAAGTTAATCTTTGTAATCCTCAGTGGAGGGATCAGGCACTGATTTCTATTTTAAATAGCTTTTGTGTGACTAGAGCAACCATGCTTACAAATGTTGGTACTGTTCCAAACCAGTGCACAGGTACATTAGAACATTAGCACTTTTTCATGCTTCTCAACCAAAATTAATTAAACTAATAGTAGCAAATTCAGAGTGTTCCAGCTGTGTCTTAGTGATCAGGTTTGCACTTCTTTAACTAGATTGATACTGTGTGTCTGTCCATGAACCATGTCATCACATTAATTGATGGTAGGAGTGTTTTAACACTACAGTGAGTGGCAGAAGTTGGCAAAGGAATGTCACTGAAGCCATTACACTCACAAGTACATCATATTATATCCTGAGAATTCTACCTTTTTGTGGTGTACAAGTGGTATCTGGGAAGAGAGAAGAGGAAGGAATGTGTGTGTTTGGGAAGGGTGGGTTTTTTTTAATAATCAGTGGATTGATTTAGTATTCAGATGCATTCTGTGTTTAAGTTCAACTATAGATTCATAGAATCGTTAGGGTTGGAAAGGAACTTACGATCATTTAGTTCCAACACCCCGCCATAGGCAGGGGCACCTCACACTAAACCATGCCACGCAAGGCTTTGGCTAGCTCTGAGGTTTGTTGTGTCATGCTGCCTGTGAGAAGATCCTAGGATTAGTTTGCATGTGACTTAAATCTCTGGGATTCTTCTAGTGTATAAATGGTGGTTCTGATAGTCACTGTCAAAAGGCCACTGAACAAGAACGCTTTACAGATTTGTCTGTGTTTGAGCTGTAGATATTATTCATTCTGTTGTGGTTTGAGATCTGTTTATGCCTCTTGTTCCAGAGTTTCTTAATATGTTTTGAGTTTATGATTACTTTTGGGTTTATGTTTGAAATACTGTTTAGTTTGTGCAAGCTAAGACTTTCCTTTTGTCTCTGTTTATTGCCTCCCAAAGATAATACAGAGGATGTAGCTGTGTTGGAAGAAAGCACTAAAGACAATCTTGAACCTTTAAAGAGTAAGCAGGGTTGGCCCAAAGGAGTTAAGCGTGGTCCATCTAAATGGAGGCAAAGCAAAGAAAGAAAACCTGGCTTTAAGCTTAACTTATACACTCCACCTGAGACTCCTATGGAGCCTGACTATCAGGTGTTGGTGGAGGAACAAAAGGAGGTAGCTGAAGATAAGCCCTGCTCAGTTACTGCTGTGACAGAGGAAGGGATTAAAGAGCCTGTTGAAGTATTACTGCCACCAGATGATGAGGTGAAAGAGGTAGAACCTGAACCTCTGCATCCACCCAGTGAACCCTTTGAAAAACAAGAAGATAACACAATGAAAGCTGGGCAAGAAGAAAGCCGTGTAGAAGAAGATGGAATCGATGAAAAAGATGAAAAAGAGAAAGCAGAAGAGGTGTTTCTGCAGAAAGAGGAGTCTGTGCATTTGGATGATCAGGAAGAGGAGGAGGAGGAAGAGGATGAAGAACCGTCTCACAATGAGGATCATGATGCAGATGATGAAGATGATAGCCACATGGGTTCATCAGAAGTGGAGAAAGAGGAATTGCCTGGTGAAGCTTTCAAAGAAATGCTGGAAACACAGCAATCTTTTTTAGACGTAAATGTTCAAACTGGTAATTCAAATCAGGAGGATTTAATGGATTGTGGTGTTGACCTTGCAGCTGATGAGTGTGAAAGTGACCAGAAAGAACTTGGTACAGATTCAGACCCAGTGCCTGAATCTGACGATGATCATACAGATAACAACCAGGACCAAAAAGCTGGTGAAGAGTTACATTCCAGTTTCAAGGGAGAGAGTACTGAGACCATGGAGATTGATTCAGAGACAGTTCAAGCAGTACAATCTCTAACCCAAGAATCAAGTGAAAATGAAGATACGTTTCAGGACTGTGCAGAGACTCAAGAGGCCTGTAGAAGTTTGCAAAACTATACCCATAATGACCAAAGTCCCCAAATGACCACACTAGATGATTGTCAGCAGTCTGATCACAGTAGCCCAGTTTCATCTGTGCACTCTCATCCCAGCCAGTCAGTTCGTTCTGTTAATAGTCCAAATGTTGCTCCTTTAGAGAACAGCTATGCTCAAATCAGCCCAGATCAAAGTGCCATTTCTGTGCCGTCTCTACAGAACATGGAGACCAGCCCAATGATGGATGTTCCCTCAGTTTCTGATCATTCGCAACAAGTTGTGGATAGTGGATTTAGTGACTTAGGGAGCATTGAGAGCACAACAGAAAACTATGAAAACCCAAGCAGTTATGATTCTACAATGGGTAGTAGTATCTGTGGAAACAACTCTTCTCAAAACAGTTGCTCATACAGTAGCCTGACATCTAGTAACCTAACACAGAGTAGCTGTGCAGTGACACAGCAGATGTCTAGCATTAATGGAAGCTGCAGTATGATGCAAACAAACATCAATTCACCTCCCACTTGTAATGTAAAATCTCCCCAAGGTTGTGTTGTTGAAAGGCCTCCAAGCAGCAACCAACAGTTGTCCCAGTGCAGCATGGCCGCTAATTTTACACCACCTATGCAGTTAACTGAAATCCCTGAGACTGGCAATGCCAACATTGGATTATATGAAAGAATGGGGCAGAGTGAATTTGGAGCAGGGCATTACTCACAGCCATCTGCCACCTTCAGCCTTGCCAAACTGCAACAGTTAACTAACACGCTTATGGATCATTCTTTGCCTTACAGCCATTCAGCTGCTGTAACTTCCTATGCAAACAGTGCCTCTTTGTCAACCCCCTTAAGTAATACAGGGCTTGTTCAGCTTTCTCAGTCTCCACATGCTGTTCCTGGAGGACCTCAAGCACAGGCTACAATGACCCCTCCCCCCAACCTTACTCCTCCTCCCATGAATTTACCACCTCCCCTTTTACAGCGTAATATGGCTTCATCAAACATTGGAATCTCCCACACCCAAAGACTGCAGACTCAGATGGCCAGCAAAGGTCATGTTTCTGTGAGAACCAAATCCACGCCACTGCCACCTGCTGCTGCAGCCCATCAGCCACAGATCTATGGGCGTGCTTCACAGACTGTGGCAATGCAAGGGCCCACACGGACCTTAACAATGCAGCGTGGTATGAACATGAGTGTAAATTTGATGCCAGCCCCAGCTTATAATGTTAATTCAGTGAACATGAATATGAATACCCTTAATGCTATGAATGGTTATAGTATGTCCCAGCCAATGATGAATAGTGGGTATCACAGTAATCATGGGTATATGAATCAGACACCCCAGTACCCTATGCAGATGCAGATGGGGATGATGGGAACCCAGCCATATGCACAGCAACCAATGCAGACAGCACCCCACAGTAACATGATGTACACTCCTCCGGGGCATCATGGCTACATGAATACAGGCATGTCTAAACAGTCTCTTAATGGATCCTATATGAGAAGGTAGGCCCTTTGGAAAGACAGACTACCAAACTGGCATATTGGATTGATCTGCACAAGTATCTTTTGGAGAGTACGATTTCAAAACCAGCAATTGGTGTGAATGCAAAAACATTTGTTGGCACCATTTAAAAGCTGTATGCAGCAGAAAGCCTTATACAAGTTAAGTGGTTTTCCATTTTTTGTTTCATTGAGCTTGAAGTTCTCTGGAAAGGAAGAACTCTTTCTATGAACTGCAATTAACGCAGCAGCTGATGGTTCAGAGCCATTTTATGTGCCTGCTCCCATTAAAAATGTGGATAAATAGACTCCAAAACTATCAGACAGTACTGGATCGTGAGCTTTTTCTCTCTCCTTTCCCCACATGTAAATGCCTTTTAGCAGTTATTTTATTGTATTATTTTGTTTCTGAAGGTGACACTTCTGCATGCCGCTAATGTCTTTGTTAGTGACAGTGCATTTTGTAGTACTGTACAAGTGTTGTGCTTAACAGTAAGCCATTTCTTAATTTTTTTGCCTTGATTAGGTTACCCTAGTTTGAAGGGTAAAAAAAACAGAACTATATTTTTGTTAATTATAAGACTTGTAAAAATTAATAAAAAAAAAAAGCTGCAAAAGCTATTCACATTTTGGTTAGTTCAAAAGGTTTTATTGCTGTATGTTTAGTGTAAAGTTTGAGACTCTTTTCCATTTTTGTGACCAGTTTCTTTGGGGCTGGGGTAGTAAAAAAGGCAGCTTTCTGTTTTATAAATACTGTTATGGTTTTTTGTTGATTGAAACATCTTAGTGTTTATTTGTCAAGTTTTGAAACATTTTCATATATGTCCAGATACTTGGCAGGATTTTAAAAAAAAAAAAAAAGTAGTGAATTTGGTGTAAAGTTGCTATTTTATGGAAATGCCTCTAACTTTACATTTTCATTCCATCTGTAGATTTTTCTATCTTTATAAAATATCGGAGTTATTTTTTAAGGGAAAAAATAGAGCAGTAGCGTGTGAATAGCTCAAACCAAGCTTACAGATCGCATGTAAAAAGGCAAAAGTTATTTGTGTTTGTTTATATTGCTTCCTTTTTTGTAGCCTTTGTACCTGTACAGAGTGACTGTAAGGGCCGAACAGAAGAGGCTTGATACATGTAAAAATAGGACCCAGTGACACTCTTGTATTTATCTGTTATCTTTTTAGTCAGTCACTTAAAAAATAAATCAACACAAAAAAACCACCCAAGCAACAAAAATAAAATCTGCAAAAAGCAACACCCCCCCCCAAGCTGTACATTTTAACATAAAATAAATTATGATGAGCCATTTTTAGCCTCTTGTGTCTTGTCATAGTTTGATGTTGCATGGGAATTACCTCCTGAAACAGTGTTTGTTACAGCGCTCTCACATGCTTGATCTAAAGCCCATTAAAGTTGATGGGGTGTAGATTAGGCTGTTAGAGCTTAAGTGTAGGTGGTTACTCATCATAATTGCATACACCTTGTGAAAATAAAGAGTATCTAAGATTATTTTTTTAATAATCTTAATAAAATATTGAATAAATATGTATTTAATACATTATGAGGTTGTCAATATTTAATGTATGAAACATCTTTTCCTATAGAAAGTGTTTATATATTTGTAAAAGGGTATATGATAGCAACACACACAGTTTGAACTGTATCTTAATAACAGAATTGTAATTCCTTCCTTTGTCATTGTTGTTGAGTACAAGATGATGCAGATCTTGTGTTGAGCCTTTGAGCTCTGTATATATACATCTACATGTGCACACACAAACTCATACATGGAACACTTCTATCTAACCTAGCAATAGAAGGTCTGTAAAAATCATAAGGCTGTCTATATGTGGAGCTCATGAGTGGACCAAGGTTAAATCGGCTGTGTGAACCTGCACCAGAAAAAGTCGCTGTGAGAAGCTTTCGAAATGCTTCTCATGTGAACTTTCCCACTGAATCCCCTTTCCAGCCCACTGCAGGAAGGTTACTAACTAAGGAGAAAGGATTGCCTGTCTTGACTGAAAACTCTGCATTCCAGTACATAAAGCATTTATAGGTGACATTTTATATACTTGAAAGTCAGAGAAATTTGTATTTATTTAAATAAAACCCTTGAAGTGTGTGGTGTTGCCAAATCAAAAAAGTGACATTTAAAAATTCATGTAATAACCTGTTCATTTCTAACACGATGAGGTAGCAGTCAGAAGTAGTGGATCTGAACGAGATCTACCATTGTGGGTCACATGGTAATTTGGAGTAACTTGTGATTTAGGAATTGAGAATGATTGATAAGCAGAGCACAGTACAACAAACATGTTGTTTATGTACTTACACTGTCAAATTTGCTTTTTGAAGGCAGAGAGTATTCATAGTACTTAAACTATATGCATGTTCACAAAGCTACTGTCACCTTTTTTTATGTTTAGGAAAAGGTAAGTTGAACTCCACAGTAAAGGTGCAGCCTTCAAGTGTGTTTAACTAGGACTTTGTACCCTTCTTCAGTGGTTGCATCTCAGAGTAGCACTGCTTTGTGATTTTTTTCATTTGTGTGTTTTTTACTGTGAGTGAAAAAGACACCTGGGTCCTTATCCACTCCTGGTTAGTTTCAGGTTTCCAAGGCTGCCCTATACAGGCAGATTAGACCTTCTTACCATTTCAGTATGTGCTAACCTGAAACAGCGCATCCTGACTCCAACATATTGCTAAACTTACGTATTTGCAATATATGGATAACAGGTTGGGTGGACAATGACGTTCTTGGTCTGCATGCACAGTAGGCAAGTTCCCAAGGCTTTTTGGTTTCAGAACTGAATTCCTTTCAAGAAGATATATCTTCTCACTTCAGCTGTTCCCGTAGCAACTATATAGCTGTGAATTGTATTACTTCTGTTTTATAAGAAGGCTGTCTTTTCCTTGACAGATATACCTGTTCTTCTTACTGTGTGCCCAGCATCAGTTTTGACTGTATATTCTAGAACCATCCCAGCTGAGAATTAGCTCTTTCCTTCACAGCGTAGCAACAGATGATTCTTGTGAAATGCAGAAGGTTTCCCTGCCCATCTAATTTTATTCTTTGGTTTGGCAGAGAATACTTCATGCAATAATGAAATAAACTCTCATTCTGCATCTAACATAGCTTGCAGACCTGGCTTGTAGGTAAAGTCAATGCTGCCAACACTTGTTAGTTAGGTAGCTAGCTACCTGCAAGAGTTGCCTCCTTTGTGGAAGCTACATGTTCCAGACCTCTTGCTTTTTCTGATTCAGTCTAATTGGTTCCGGGAGGATGGTAGGGAGAAAAGCTGGGAAGTCAATAAGTATGTTTACTTTAGAATTGCTCAGCTAGCATAGCCATACCAGCAGAGTGCAAGACCTAGTTCCAGGGAAGGTACTTGCCTTTGGTGATGAACCTTCTTCATCTGGAAGTTGCAGGATGGCAGTGCTCCTGAAAGCTGCGCTCTAGCCATTTTGCAAAGACAAGAATGGTAAGTTGTTACTGCACTCTGACGACGACCTAATCTCTTAGCAGTGATTGATTTATATTTGTTTGTTTTTACTAACTTCATAAGCCATGTGATATAAGCAGAAACAGAGGACTTCTAAAGACACAAGACTTCTACCTTAGATTGTTGTCTATGTTTTAGTTTTCTAGGGTGTTTTAATTTATCTGTCACACAGGTTAGTTGATGGAAACAAGCTCCATTTATTTACAGTTTGGTAAATAGAATGGCCCTTGCAATTGCTTGTAGTGGTAAAGGTGATGCTAATACAGCCTGTTCTCTAGAGACTACAAACTGACCAATGTAGTAAAGACTTATGACTCTTGTTTTCTTCTTTTTTTTCTTTCTTCCTTCTCTTCCCTTTACCTGTAATACTTTTTTGTATTAAAACTATGTATTTCCAGCATTTTTTTATGAACTATATAGCCATATAGGTCAGCTCTTCCCTAGTGAAGCTATGGGGTATGCATAGATCAAAAGTTGTTTTGAATGTTGTGGCACAGGGAGGAAGTTTGTAACAAGGTAGAAGGTAGGATTACAGTTTGGACTTTATTTTAGTTAAGTCATTTAAATTCTTGGTAGCTTCTCCCCATCTGCTAAATAAGAATAAGCTTAATTAAGGCATGTTTAAGGTCTTCAAGTAGTACGTGTAGAAATAAGGGAGTACAGATTTCTATTGATTTACTTACTAAGAAACCAGTTTTGTCCTATTTTACATCTCCATGCAAGAAAGAGAGCTCCTAGTTTGAATTGCGTGGAATTTTGTCCTTTGGAAATTGTTGATGCATTCCTCTGTTGTTATGTCAGTGTTGCCATGTGCTGATTTCCTAATCTCCTGTGCAGGAGGACAAAATGAGTGGGAACTACTTAAGAGTTCTAGCATTTTGCTTTCTATCAGTAGCTGGGAGGCTGTTGTGTGAAAGCTCTTGTCAGTCTATGAAAAGCAGCTGGGTCTCAGAAATTAAAATTTTTCCTGTGTATTTGCACAAGTGTGACTGCAAAAGAAATGCTCGTCTCTAAGCCTCTGAAAACCTTGATCAAATACAGTCCTGCATGTAAATTGGCTAAAAACCCTCTTCCAGTTACAGCAGTCTTCAAGCTCTCATGCAGGATACAGGGAAGAAAATAACCTGTAACTTGACTGAGTGAGATTCTGGTAGGTGTTTGTTGTGTATCATTTGGTACAGAATTCCTGTCTATGAGACCAATGCTAAGAAATACACTACTGCCGCAGAAGCAAAAAAGTTCAGCTTTCTCCATCAGGGTAACTGAAAGAGTTGGGACCGTGAGCCTGAAAGGCAGGCTTGTCAGACACAGAGCTGAGAGAACTGTTGCATGTCTGGGTTGTGAATTGTGTTGCAGCAGACAGTAAGGTGCTGTGGGAGAGGTGTGTTTGAAGGTCTGTGGATGTAGATGGAAAGTTGAGGAATCCCGTCCAAGAATTTTTTGCCTCTTTACAACGTTTTTTGTGACTGCTCATTTATAGTTGAAGTGTCAAATGGCCTTCTTTGAGTTTCCTGTTATTTCTGGTTGGTTTTTTTTCATTGTGATGGTTTTTGTTTTGTTTTGTTCTTATTGGGGGGGTGG